>JAVIXY010000165.1:49140-78920 GCA_033030565.1 Fusarium nematophilum
CCCCCCCCCCCCCTTCTTGAATCTGCAAAGGCACTGCGCCCATCCTGCAAGTATGCGGGCGTGAGCACCGCCTCCAAAATCGCCATCAACCACGGCATCAGATTGGTAACAACAACACGACAGTGACAAAAAGGTTCCAGGGGGAATTGAACCCCCGCCGACGGAAGTACAGCTTATTCTGTATCAGAATCCGTAATCCTAGCCACTAGACCATGGAACCATACTCTACAAACGGTTCTCCGCTTGCCATGGCTCTCCGAGGTGTGGGACGGGTCGGTTCGTTGCTGAAGTGGGACATATTGCACACATTTTCTCGCTCCACAACTCAGCGTGCAACAATGCGGGTACAGATCAGACAGAACAGGTACGATAAGCTATGCAGTATTGTAGAAGGGATTTCTTTCTCTGGCTGTAGAACTACGGCGATTTTCAGATTTTACGGGGGTTTCTTGTGACAGCAACACACTCTGAGACGAGGTGGCTGGATAGGCCGTATGCATTGTCTTTACGACACCCCCGTGAATAAGTTACGAGTGAGGTAGACATAGAAGTGGGATGACAAGGCAGTAGCATCTATGGTTTGAGAAGTTTATACAAAGCAACGCGATTTGAGTTGTTATCCCCGAGGACCGAGCCTACCTCGATGGCCCCATGGGCTGCATATCGTACAAGCCTTTGCCGGTGATTATAAACAACAAAGAGCTGGGCAGAGCATAGCTAGAGGGTAGAACCATCCTAATCCGTCGAGTTGTCTGTTGGGCGTGTGCTGCTGGGGTCTCGAACCTCACAATTAAGCTCCTATTTAGGGTCCGAGACTCAGTGCTTCACCTGAGATATTAGCGTCTTATCCAAAGCAAGCTTACTAGTTCATCTGTACCTCGCATTGTGGGAGCCAGGGCATGATGCAATTCCGGTTACATATCACCCCGGACTCACCCTTGGCCTCACTTTCCATGGCACGACGCGCTGTTTTAGAATCAATCTTGAAGACACATCATGCCATAGTTGGCTGGGAAAGTCTTGGTATTGTTTTCTAAATAGTCGGGTGCATCGTTCCAGAGCCGTTCTGTTCCAGTGAAGGTTCAGACATGGACTGGTCTCGACTGAGGGCAGGCTCTACCTTGTCATTCATTTGTTTCAGTTATGTTCTGATGTATACTACCTGTTCGTGATCACTCCAGGAGGCAGTTTAACGGATGAAGCGGCGTATCAAATGTGGATCAACTGAGACGTCTCTATTTGCTTCTTTGCGTCTGCCTGGTGCAAAATGCTAGCCTATCATGATGCTTATCAAGGGGAATGGTCTCACGACTGACTCTGTTAAGAGACTCGTGAAAAAGGGAATTCACTTTCACAAGTTGGCTTTGCAACATAACGTTTCCACAGAACAGACCGGGAGAACCCCATGTTTACAAATAAGCGGAATCATGCCAACCTATCTCATCGTCATCCACTCATGATCCCCCAACGTCCTCCGAATTGGCGTATAAATCTCATTTTGCTTCCCAACTCCGCCAAGATATCCCACCCACTTGAGCACATAATCCTCGGGCTGATCTATCTTGTTCCGCGGCTGAAAGTCCTCTTCATCACTTCCCTTGCTGATGCCCTCCACGGGGTACTTTTCCAGCCACTCCTGCCAGACCTGGTCCCAGCAGTCTTCGGTGAATATCATGCGACGAAAAAAGCACACTTCCCGCCCCATCAGCCAGAAATTGTACAGCATTGCCGTGAGAAACTCGGTGACACGCTCGCGAGAGCCGATAACCCAACCGGCCGATCGGGGTGTCTTTTGCTGGCGCCAGAGTTCAGAGCAGATGAGGAACCGGAGGATGAAGTCATGGAGGGTCCATGTGATGTTGACCTGATCATTCGTCGGAGTAATATAGCTGTGGACGCTGCGCACTCTGGCGGCTGTCTTGACGCCGAACATGAGATCCTGGAAGACGGGACGGGCTTTGCAAAGGGCAGTCTGGAAGTCTGCCCTGGAGCACCACATGCGCCGAAGCTCGTAGCCCAGTGAGAACCTACAGAAGGCGGTGCGAACGGGCGGCGAATCGACAAAGGACAATAGACCCTGTGACTTGCGATCCCTGGCCTTGTCATCCAGAATGTCTGGGAAGAGCTGACCGACCATGGCGTCGGCAAATTCTTGAAAGTACAATTCAACAGGTAGTCCCAGGCTGCTGTTGCGTTTATTGAAGAGGTACAGGGCGGGTTTCTTGACAATCTGTCCGTCTTCTCGGCATGACTTGTCCATGCACCAGCGTTGGGACGGGTTTCCTCGGCCGCGACGGATTTGTTCGTTAACGGGCTTCCGGCGGGTGAATTGGAAGCGTTTGTTAACCCGAACGGCGTTGCTGTTATTGGTCTGGTTGAGCAATCCAGCTCGAGGGGCGGGGGCCTGTATGTGTGGCAATATGGTGGTTGGTTTGTGCGTGCAGGCGATGTTGATTGCATCACCGTCCTTCTTCTTATCTTGAAGAGGCTGGGTGTTGGCGTCTGCAATGTCTGCGGTTGTAGACGTGTCGCTGGCTGAGAGTGTCGAAGAGTCATCACGCGGGATCGTCGCTGGAGACGAAGCCTCACAGGCTGTGAGGCTCGAAGTGCGCTTGCCCGAGTCCATGACTTGATACAGAAGCACGAATTAGACAACGTTGACCATGTTTTGGCAGTAGGCTGCCCAAAACCGAGATCTTGCAACATTTTATAACCAGCCCCAGGAGCACTGTTCCATAGTTTGTTCCAGAAAACGATGTTTCGTCAAATAGGCAGGTGAACAACAAAGACTGTGCTGCAGAACATATTGGAGCGACATGCATGTACATAGGATCAGTGCCATTGATGGTGGACAAAGAACAGTTGCATGAGGGTTGAGGAGCGGATCTGCCCGCACCCATCTAGCTGGTCGCCAAAGTATGTGGGAGACAACAAGCAGCCTGGAAGCTGGGAGATTACTCGTCTTCACCACAGGAACTTTCTGCACTTCTTGCTACCGCACAAGCAAGGTGTCATGTGGTGGACATCACCTCCCGGCTCCTCACCCTCGTATGAAACCCCATCGACATAGTCAAACGTCAGCTCCGTGCCCTTGGGAATGTCCTTGATGGCGAATAGCGCCAGGTCGTGAATGTGCTTGTCCGCGTGGTCACCCACCCGGGCAAAGATGCGCATGTTGGGATCGCATGAGTGGTTGATGAAGCGGGTTGGGCCGGACATGAACTCGCCATCGACCTCCAGAGGAGGGCCCCTGAGGCGGGGATCGAGCGAGTCTGGATCGGTGAACTTGTCGAGAGCGAAGAGGTATACGTCCTTGCGCTGGGAGATGGCGGATTTGGAGCGCCGGCGGTCTGCCTCGGCGGATGTGATGATCTCGCCGAGGTAGCGGTCGACGAACTGACCCTTTTTGATGGAGGCTGGGGATCTCACTCCTGTCCATAGATGGTAGGTCAGTTATCGGCTGTTTAATGGATGGTAATGGAATCATGACGGAGCGGTGCTGGCAGTGCTGAAGCAAAGGACACCTACCCCATCCCCGATCCTCAGTACGAAATATCTGCAGGGGAATCGTTCTCCCACGTTCGACGACGCGATTAGGACAGTCTATACTGCACGAGCAACCCTGATGGCATTCGTATATGGGCATCTTGGAGTCGTGAAACTTGGAGCGAAGCAGGCCTGCCTTCGAGCCGTGGGTGTGGTATGCGTAGGCCTTTTTATGGGCCTTGGGCCCGTCCAGATCCATCCCATTGACACGGTCCCCGAAAGGGTCGTCATCCTCGTCGTCACTTGAGTCCTCGTCGTCCAGGTCGGCGAGACAGAGGCAGCTCGTGTACTGGCAGTCGGCGTCGCTGGCGCAGGAGCAGCCGCTGCGGAAACTATCCTCGGCTGGCTGGACTCCCCTGCCGAGAACCATGTTATCGATGAAGCGGAAGTCATCCGGGAGGACTTGCGAGTCTTCTTCATTGACCACTGTGACGGGGATGGTCTGGTGAGTAGGAAAAGACCGAATTTGACACCAATGGCAGTTGAGCCGCTCTCGCTCATGGCCCTAAGACGTGTGTTAGGGATGGGGTCACGGCACTATGGGGCGATTGCACACGTGCCTCCTTTCCATGGTAGAAGAAATGCCGTTCTGTTGCTCGTTCCATCATGAGTTTGTTGACTTCCAGTTGTCACGGCTTGAATTGGATGTTTGTTGTGGGGATGTTGACAGTACGCCGTTTGTCGCGAAGCTAGGTGAAAATAATGAAGGAACCAGTGGAAGAAATTCAACGCCGAAATGACTTCGAGCCTCTATAACGTTCTGCTTCATTCAAACTGCGATAAACATGTTTTAGGAGAGGACATGACACTTCGCGGTGCAACGTTGGTGGGCGAATCTGAGCATGCCTCCACGGTGAGACGCTCGGTGGGTTTTGGTTGTTCGTGAGCCGCTAAACCCCCTGCCTAATTGGCTGGCGTCCTCGGTGAAAGGCCTTCACCCCAGTGAGCAAATACATTGAAAACATCAAAAGCTCTAATTCAACACCATCAACCATGACAATTAGGACATTGAGGAACTTTCGGCTTCTTTTCCCCAATTTCAAGTCCTAGAGTTAGAATAAGTTCGGGAAGCAATTACAAAGAGGATCGGTGATTCAGGCTGAAAGTTCAGCCTCTCGGCAATTGGATGCGTCTGCCTGGAAATCTATCGAGGTTGATCTTCGACCGCAGACTTGAGTTTTGCCCAAGGTTCCCATCATGCATCCATGGAAAAAAGGATGACTCCACCAGAGTGAAGTATTTATATCTCTTCCTCTCCCACATGCGCTGATACTCAGTTTCACCCCGCGTGCGATTCAGGTTATAAAACTTGCCGCAAATATCCATGGCAGGCTTTCTTTCTCTTCCCCTCGAATTACGATGCATCATCTGGGACTTTTTGGTTGATGAGCGCGAGGGCTCGATTCAAGCCTTCGATGTCGTTGTCGACCCATCCACCACACCAGACTCGCCCGCGAAACTCGTCTTGTCATCGCAGCCGGATGCGAGCATCTGGAAGCCGGCGACCAAACCATCCGCAATATTGACGACGGATACCGCAAGACTATTTGGAGCAAGGTTCACGAGCGACAAATGGGTATTCATCACGGCATACCCCTCGGCCGAGGCTGCAACCCCAACCGAATACCTCATCCAACGCAGTGAGGATATCGTCTACCTCCACTACGACCAGGACAACTACGAGCTGATGAGCCGCCAGCTTCCATGGCACCAACCTCGTGCGGAACCATCTACCACATCTCGTCACGGACCCGAAAGAGTCGCCTTGCACCCCAGCGACTTATACCTAGGCGCCCGACTTGACATCAGATCTCGGTTCCGGCGGTATTATGATCAACACCGTCCGCTGCCGAGCCTGCCAGACAGAGCGACTCGTTGGAACCCCCATTTAGAGGCGTTGATACAGGGCCTTGTTGAATCCGGGACCAGGAGCTTATATCTTGTAGGTCCTGCCTCGAACCGCTCAACGCCAAAACATCCTCCTGCCAGAGGTCGACAGCACTTGAGGGCCCCGGACTCCCGATGTGAATCGCGGCTGACGTGGCCGGCTACTCCTGGGACTTTTGCTTCGTACCCTGATTGGGATGTATCGGAGGCCTGGCCAGATGAAGTCGACAGAACTCTCGACTGCGGTGTGAAGATGAAGTTGGAGTACAAACTAAGGCCATTGACCCTACGTCGCTTGGCCCTGGAACATGCTGATTGAGAAGTACCTTAGGAAACCTACCATGGAGTCTGGAACGACAAGGTAGGTCTGTGAGGAACTGTCGACATGTGCCGGGGATAAATTCGCTGTAATGTCTAGGTAGGGTGGGTAAGGTGAGTTGGTAACACTTGATTGCCATCGGATATTAGTTTATAGTAGTATTCGAAACGATAAATAAGCGCAGCTGCAGATTGAGTCAACAGGAACGACATCAGATGACAGCATCTCGTTTCATCGGGGAGCCCGCACCTCAATCGTGATTTACCTTATCCAATGTAACTAAACACCAAGTGCTCAACGGGAAAGGATGGAGGGAAGAGAGACCAGGTTCCCCTCTGACATCCCCCCCAGTCGGCGCTCCCCGTCTATAAAAACCCCACCAGCAGCCTCATCGTCCGTGATACCGCCGGAGAAAGGGCCAAGACCCAGACCCAAGAACTTCTCCTCTTTCTCGGGGCTTGTCTCTTGTTTCGCTTTTCTTGGTCTTGCGCATGGATTAGACATTGGACCCGGGCCATTACATCAACGCAAACTACATAAGCTCTGCCTTTACATCACGCTACAGGAAAGGCCGCGTCGCCCCAACTCTCAATCCCCTCCCCTCCCAAGTCTCGGTAGCTTCTCTTTTTCTGTCCCTTTTCATCAATTTGTCTCTCAATCCCCTGCCACTCTCCATTGTCTCGGCCGGGTCCGTCATCCATCAGGTATTTTGCCTGTCATCGCCAATCAATCCGGCTCTGCAGAAGACGAATATTCGGGTTCCGTGTCAGCACCTCGTTATATCCGCCGCCTTCGTTCCCCATCAAGCAAGCCGCTCTGGGTTCCCTCCTCAGGCTAAACCTGATCAAGATCGAGACCCTTCTTTTTGCCTCCTGTTCCTTTTTTTGGACTCTGGCTTCTGACCCGTCCCGCTTTTACGCCTCCCCCTGGTCCCGGTTGGACTCAGAGTCAGAGTCGATAGATTCGGCGACTCCAGACTTGGTTCCCGTCTTCATCCTCTTCTGCATCCTCTGCGCCTCCTGCGCTTAGGCGAACTAAGCCTCCCTTGTTACTTGCTCCTCTTCTTACTCTTACTTTTCTCCATCTTTATTTTTATGCTTGCGCGTTCTTACCCTCCCGCCTCCTGTCCACTCGTCGATTAGCCATCGCCTCATCCTCTGAACTCTATTACTGCGGCTTGTGCGACAACTGCCAGTTCCCTGCGACTTCGGCCAGCGATGGCCAGTCACTGAAATTCGCATACGCTCCCGCATCCCCCTTCCTTGTTTCGCCTCCAATCCAAAGTCGACGCCGTTTGGTTGCGCTAGCGTAGCAAGATGGTATAAATCATCCACCATCATCCTCGTCATCTTCGTGATGCTGACACCTTCCAGGGCTGCTGCTTCTCCCGCTCTTCAGGCCCTAACTCGCCTTACCCAGGTGGCGCTCCCAACGCTTCATCGCGCGCCATCAACCCTCCCCCGCTCTCCCTGCCAGAAGCTTCTCAAAGTGGCATCCCTGCCGAGAGACGCCGCCGTCGCCACGAGCGCCCCCTCGACCAGCACATTGACAAGCCCTTGCGACGACACGAGTGGTCCTCCCGCGATCGCACATGGACCAGAAGCGAGCTCGCTCGAGAACGTCAAGATTTCTTCGACACCAGAGTCACAGGCCGAGCCGAAATCTGGCAGACGGTTCATGCTGCCCTCCAGGTGCTATGGGACCCGACCAGCCAAGATGCCCATGATGATGGCTCCGACGGCCTCGCCACAGCCCAGATGATCCTCTCCGCTGCCGAAATCTCACTACCGACCGGTAACCTCGCCAACGGCGTGTACGATGCTCTCGGGAACTACTACCAGCTTCCAGAATGGGTTGTTTGCGACCCACGAAACGTGCAGGAGGATCGGGAAGAGGGTGCAAAGGGCGATGTCTCCACTGCGGGCGACGACACGGCCGCCGATGATGACTTGAGCGATGACGACGAAATCGAGGGTAGAAAACAAGAGAAGGGCAAGGAGGTCATCGATGTGCGAGAGCAGGTCAGCCTATGCGCCAGGCTCAGCGAGAACGGCCACGATATCAAGGTCAGCATAGGAGAGTCCGAGACGGTCCGCAGTGTGGCCAGAAAGATTGCCCAAGAAGCCGGTGTAAGTACTCTTCGTCTGTCCTCGTATCGAGCATCCAAAAATATCGCTAACATGCCTCGAGCTTGCATCAACGAAGAAGATTCGAATAGCGTACATGGGCAAGATTCTCAAGGAGAACTCTTCCCTGCCTGCGCAGAATTGGCAAGCCGGCCACGTCGTCAACGCCCTCGTATTCGAGCGCTAGCATTGCTGCTCTCGCGTCTAAAAACCTCGCTGCGATTGCTGACGACTCGGGTTGTCAACGATTGTGCCGATCCATGAACATAACATCCACAATCTTCCCTTTCTCCATCTCCATTCCTTTTTTGCTATCATCCACCTGCATATTTTCATCGATGGAGTCTTAGCCTCTCTGTTGGCCTGCGATTGTTCCCCATGTCTGGATAATACCCCATGTCGTTCTCCCCGTTTTCTGTCCCATTGGACGTCTCTTTGGAGTTTGGTCGGTGCTGGTCTAGCGATGTTCTTCCTGCTGCAATAGTTCCTCGCCTATTACACGTTTGATTGAAAGATTGCTTTGGATATTCTACACGCAACTATCTTACACACGTATATATGCCCAGAGATGTCACCCAGCCACGCTTTGCGCGTCCCAGATAATACTAGACTCATCTATCCACATGCACCCGCGCGGTAATGTCTGGCATGTCCCCTGATCCTGTAGAAAACCATGTGCCTTTGTTTGGAATCAACATCTACCTAACTTGCTTACAATTGAACTCTACCAGGGACCCTCGCATAGCCTTTTAGTGGGAAAACACCCATTAACATGCTCCGACCCTGACTCCGCTCCAGCCATCGTCATGATTCTTGCAATGCTCCAGCAACCCTTGTTGTCGAGTCTGGGCTCGTACTTCGTGTCACCAATTGGTCTATGCCGTCGAACCAATCTTGTTCAGGCCCTTCAATGAGCCCAGGCTCAGGGCCAGGCCCTGCGATCGACTCCTTATTCGGACGAAACCAGTGATAGGTCCATCCTCGCCCTCCTTCTCAATGCTTAGGTTGGCGAGAGCATCTTCGCCTATTGCAAATGTTAGCTGAAATCCTTAAAAAGATAATTCACTATCAACTGGGCTGACTTACCAAACACGCTCCTCGCATAGAGGTTAGCGCTCAGGAACTGGCAATCGCCCTTGAGACTCGCCTCCGGTGTCAGGCAGTTCATATTTGTGCACGCCATCAGCTGGTCTAGGAAATCGCGTAGCGACTTGGCCTTCGAGTTGATGTTGACCTTGTTCTCCCACTCAAACTCGGTCCACATGGTACGGAACTGCGTCTCGGTGCAGGTGGCAGGCTGGATGTAATCCATAATGTCCACATGCAGGTCGTTGAGAATCACCACGTTGGTGTCAGTCGAGTGCGCTCCATCGTACACCACGTTGCCAAAGATGACACCAGTGTCTGTCGACGAAACCTTGATTGTGCATTGCACGTTGTGGAAGTCGTGAGGACCCAAGTTCTGAGTAGTGGGGCGTTCAACCACCTTAAGATCGCCAAGGGTAGCAAACTCAACTGAAAGGTTCTGAAGTGTCTCGGTTGTTTGGTTGACAAGGAGCACATCGAGGACGATATCGAACTGATGAACCTTGACATAGGCCTCCGCGTAGACGGGATCCGAGAAACCGGTCAACTGAACCACGCGGCTGAGCTTGGAAGACAGGTCCTCGGCGGTGCCCTCACCACCAGTCGCCCGCTCCAAATCAACCTCGATCTCATCAAGGCCATCAGTAGCATTCTTCTTGGCGAGTTGTCGGATGGGCACGACATCGTCGACCTGGACGGCCGTCTTGGCTTTCTCGAAAGCTTCCTTGGCAGCGCGCTTCTTCTCCTCGACCTGCACCATGGCACGGAAGGCCTTGCGGGTATCATCCAACCAAACAGTCTCGAGCTCCTTCTTCTCCTCGAACTCAGCGAGCGAGCGCACGCAAGACATGATTCGATCAACGGAGTCTTCGTCAATAGGGGCCTTGACAAACTGAGACTGGCCGACTCGGATGATAGAGATCATGATCAGCATGGCCTCGGCCCTCAGGGCGTTAGTCCGCGCCTTATCGGAGGAAATCTCGTGGTGTCGCATCACAAGCTTGACTAGAGTTGACGACAGAACAGTTGCCAGGTAGTAGTCGCCGTCCAGAATGAGCTGACGCAGAGGAGGCTTCTGAGCAGCCTTGACGGCCTCCAGCTTGGCAGCTGCTGAGGACTGGCTAGTGAGGGCGGTTTCAGTGGCATAGGTACCATCAGCAAGAACCTTGCGGGAACCAGTGGGTGCTGTTTGTTTCGAGGTTCCGTTGACGTGGTCTTCCGCCTTCTCGTCTCCGTCTTGCGAATCGAGGAGTCGCTGCTCGGAGGCGAGGATAGGCATCTCACCCAGGCTAGCACGTATCCTCTTCCAGGCCTCTCGAATATCCTTCTCCTCCAGGGAGTACTCGCCGATAATCCACATGATTCCACGGTAGACCTTGCCGGCGCGAACCTCGCCCAGCGTGGAGACAAGACGCTCAATGATTGTGGTTCGAAGATTAGGGAATTTTTCAACGACTTCCTTGACGAAGTTGATGACATCCACGGCAGAAACGTTGTTAAAGTCGGCGATGAAATCCATGAGTAGCTCCACCACACTCGCAGCAACCTCGGAGAACTTGATAGCGCACTGGTGGATTGAGTGGATGAGGAGGGATCGGTATTCGGTGTTCTTCTCATACTCCTGGTCGACCGTCTTGGACAGCTCCTTCTTGAGCAGAAGCACAACTTCCTCGACATTCTTGCTTGAAACCATCTCCAGAGCAATGCCCAGGGCCTTTCTTCGGACATCGATATCGGTACTGGAGAGGACGCGCAGAATCTCCATGGTCAAGTCGTCCAGGACACCCTCGTTCTTCTTGCGCAACTGGTCAACTCGGTCAAGCACGATAAGCTTCACATTGTTGTCCGCTTCCTTGATGCTGAGCTCGATAAACTTGGCGGCAGCGGCCTTGACGGCGACTGGGTTGTTGGTGAGTGCCGTCAAAGAAGAGGCAGCTTCGTAAACAACAGTCGATGCGCCGGCTTCTAGCAGGTCGAAAATTAGTCTCAAGTAGCGCGCCTGTCATTATTGTCAGCACCGATGAAGGTTATCGCAAGAAGGATAGCCAACAGACCTTGTTCTGGGAATTCTGGACAGCATCCTTGCGGATGAACTCAAGCTCGACAAGCTGCAGAAGCTCCTCTGCGTTGGGGATACCCTCGAAAACGGAGCTAAGATAGACGAGCGCAGCGTCGTGGTCGATGCTAGCCAAGGCAGCAAAGGCATTCCTCTTACAGGTAGCATCGCTTTCTCCTTCAAGGAAGGCAGAAATGAGTTCTGAGGCATCGGGGATCAACGACGGCGAGTGTGAGTAAATCGAAGAGATAGCGAAGACAGCGTTCTTTCGGACGTAAGCATGCCGGTGCTCGAGGCAGGATCGGGCAGATGACAGGAGGGGCTCGATGAGCTCAGCTTCCCTGAGCTTGCAGAGGAATCGTAGGGTGTTGCCCCGAATGTATTCGTTAGGGTGTTGAAGGTCGTTTCGGATACCATTGCTGGTGCACGACAGTTAACAACATGGGCCCGATGCGACAATGGTATGGCAGCAAGGGATTTAGGGAACCTTACCAGACCAAGATCATCTCCTGCTTCAACTTTCCGCTGCTGTCGAGTTTTGGGCAGATCTCGTAGTAGAAATAGAGGAGCTTCTTGAGCGGCTTGTACTTTGAAGGCATGACAAAACGGATAATGTGCATGAGAAGCGTAGGCATGGGATCTCCGTTGAGCATAATGGTGAGGATGCGCTTCATGGTCTCAACCTTGGTCTCATCGGTGCCTTTCTCCAACTGCATGCGCAGATCGGACACGGTGGGGACGTCGGCTGCATTGTCCTGGTGGACGAGACTGTAGGCGTTCTCAAGAAAGCCGGACATCTTGTAGAATGTCGCCGGCGGCTGGCCGAGAAGAGTGGTGGTGTTGGTGGTAGTTGTTGTAGATGGGACGTGGCTCTAAGGGGGGGACGTAGAAGGTGGGATCGCAGGTGTAGGTGGGTGTCAAGTCGGCGGTGGGGAGGCTCAGCTCAGGGGTTTCTTTGCTGGAAGCTGTCGAGCTTTAGATGTCGGGGAAAGCAGCAAAGTCCGTCTGGGCCATTCGTCAAAGTGTCGCAGCGCGCAATCGCCGACAAAAGTCGCCAGAATCCCCTTTGATAATCTGGACCAGCTCTGGGCAACGTCAGCTTCAAGAAGATCTGTCCTGCCAGCACGATGTCGAACAGGTGGCACTAAGCGAGTTGACGGGGCGGGAGCAGTCACGTGAAGAGGCAAGGGGGGACGTAAGGTGCGGTTACCTTAACAGGCTGGCAGCGGCAGGTGAAGGGCCTTCACCTTGTCGGTGAAGCTCCTGTGCCCCGCCAATAAGGTCCGTGCGGCCACCTCTCACCTAGTTTGTTCTTCCATGTCCCGCGACTCTTCCTCAGCCTTGCGAACCCAGGCGTATATCATACCCAGCTTCCCCGGACGACGACCACCGTACGGCCCTGCCCACGTGCTTGCAGCCGCCAACATGTCTGCCTCGAGCGAGCCCTTTTACCTCCGGTACTAGTATGTTGCTTCCAATTTCTCATCTCCCTCACATTGCCACGCCGCCGACCTGGCGCCTCCGAGAACCCTTGCTAAATGACGTCTTAAACAGCTCCGGCCATATGGGCCGCTTCGGCCACGAATTCCTAGGTATAAATCACCCTAGCTCTCTGCTCACAGATCACTACGAGGCGCCGTCCTAACGCAGCGTACGAACAGAGTTCGATTTCCGGGTTGTCGGTGACGGTCGGAGCGCGGTCGCAAGATATGCAAACAACTCCAACTACCGAAATGATAGCTTGATTCGAAAAGAGAGTAAGGAAATCGGGAAGGATCTATGATAAACAACCCCTGACGACTCATAGTGTGCGTCAGCTCTGTTGTAGTGGACGAGATCAAGCGCATCATCAAGACGAGTGAAATCACCAAGTACGCGGATAACACCCATAATCTGTCGTCGAATTGACTAACCGTAAACAGGGAAGACGACTCCAAATGGCCGCAAAAGAATAAGGATGGGCGCCAAGAGCTCGAGATTCGAATTGGAAACGATCACATCGCATTCGAGGCCAGTCAGACCAAGAAGATGGCGCGGATATAGTAACTAACAACAACAGCAGACCGCCAAGATTGGATCATTGGTTGACGTGACAGAATCTGCTGATCCCGAAGGCCTACGAGTGTTCTACTATCTTGTCCAGGACTTGAAGGCACTGGTTTTCAGCCTGATTGCTCTACACTTCAAGATCAAGCCCATCTAATCGGACATGCAAAGACCATGGAAATTGGGAGCAGGCTGTTCGGTGTAGGATGCGAGGTGACCCAAGAGCCAAATGGAGCATATGGCAAGGGCGACCACTCGGTGCTGAGGAACGATACCCTGGATTGGCAAAGGACGGCGTGCAAGCGTTTATGAGCAGGGGAATATCTACGAAATGGAGAATTGGAAGAACAAACTTCGAGGAAGAGAAATATCAGGCATCTGAGCACGTCCCGGAACCAACGGTTGGCTCATGCCATCCATGGGTAGCTTCTCAGATACATATTTCAAGCTTCCGATCAAAGGCCAAGGCAACAGGGTGGAATCGCGTGCGCGCGGGATGTTAAGAAAATCATGGAAGCCCTGAGAGACATGGTACGACGAGGTATGGAGTTGGAGGATAAAAATGCCAATCGCGCTTGACAACGCAAGGCCGTATCATGTTATGTGCTCTCTGTTTCCAGCCTCACAGCATGCATGCACACATCTCCAAGAGAAAAATACGCGCTCGGACGCCCGGGAACACACGTGAAAGTCGGGGCGGTCAGAGGAAAAATGTCAAGGGTTGACAGCGTCGGCAGCCCATCCCTGCCTCTCATTCTTTCGGCAGCGTTCGAGGGGTTGGATGATGATGATGGTGGTGGCGGAGGCTCCGGGTCTGCACAAAGAAACTGCCGCCGGCCGGGTAGGCCCGTCATGGCGTAAGGCGACACGAAATTGTACAGGATAATAGCTTCAGGATTGTCTGATTTCGGATCATGCCAAACGGTCTCGGAGTTGGCGTGCATCATGTCCTGGATACGACTCATCACCCCATGTGGATGCAAGCGGGAGCGTGGTGGGGGCCGCTTTAAAGGAGGCGCTGGGGCTGACCGATGGCGCTCTCTGGGGACGGAACGGGAGCAGCCCTGTTCCTATTGCTGGATGCTCGCTGAGAAGGTCACTGGAAGGGTATTCTGGATCTTCTGGGCAACACTTTTTTACTTTTGAGAGAGACCCAAGGAAGATCCCCAAATTCTATGGAGGACAGCCCTAGATATCCTGTGTGATCTTTTGCCTATTTCGCCGAGTTGTCTGACATCTGACATTGAGCTGAGGGCCCAAGGTCCTACAATAGGTCCCACTGGTCCGCCAACCATGGACGTCAACCCCTGGGCGACCCTCAGCATTTCATCTCTGCATCACCCCAAGGAGAAAAGGAGATGGACAGCTGGATCCGCTCGCTAAGGTACACGGCGCCTGGGGAAAGCTTCGCCTATACCCCAGGTACCATTAGACAGGAATCAAGGTCCCTCCCGCCCATCACCATCCTGACGACGGATGCTTCCAGCAACCAACCTTAGCTCCACGTCCAAAGGAAAAGGCATGCTTGGAATTTGGCACCCACTCGTCCGCAATCCGGCAATTGTGCAGACATTCGTACCAGACTAGGGAGTTGGGAATATAGGGTCGGCAAATCGGCCAAAATAACAGGAGAGACTCTATGCCAAGTCCCGTACTATGCGATGTCCTAACCTTTATGTCAACTTCGCTTGACCTCACCGTGGTGTCAATTGTGCCGCAGAGTGCGCGCCAAATGCCCAGGTCCAAAGCCCAGCGCGACTTGAAAAGACGTCGAGGTCCCCACGCAACCACTCCAAGATCCTGGTGCCAGCAAATCAGGCTCGCGTGCATTTTCCAGGTCTCCCCATGAAAAGGCAGAGGCCAGCCCATCATCACCGACTTGACCCTTTTTTTCGCCATCGACCCATTTGCGATCTGGCTTGCTTGGATGCCAGGTCTGTCTTCTGCTCTTGTGTATTATTACAACTCCCCCTTCACTTCAGTGATGGGCACTTTTCCTGTTTCCTGAAAAGGCCTGTTGTTGCGCCTAAATATCCTATTCCTTACTCTACTCTACTACCTAAACCTTAGCTCGAGCCCCGAGATCGCCACTCGTTGGTGACATTAGCACTAAAGCGTTGTCTCTACCCCGACGAGCGCTCTACGTCAGGCCAGCCCTCCGACCTTGCATCGTCCATCGGCCTGTTGATACCCTGGATTTCGGCCGTCTTCTTTCTCACAATTTCTTGTTTATCTATCCATTGGTTTGCACTTTAATTGTCTTTCCTCGCATCTCACGTCGCACACGATGCCAACTCCATCCTCGAATCCGCCCGCCGAGGCGTCGTCGCCGCGATCCTACAGCTTCTCGACCTGCCCCGACGACGTCCAACATCAACAACGCCCTACCTGGCAGTCACACGATGCCGTCCAAGACCACACCGATATGGGCGTCCAGCCCACTCCCAGTCTCTCCGTCGACGCCGCCTCGCCGCTCGCCGTTGACGCACCATCCGCGCCTGAGGGTCCAGCGAGTGACGATGCCATCATGTTCGACGGTCGCCCCTCCGACGACCCATCTTCAAGATCGTCCACCATGTCGCCCCGTCCACAATCTGCTACCACCGCCGTCACATCCCCCATGCCCAGCGGGCCAAGTTCCGACGTGACCAAGAGTCGGGACGCCGAGATCGGCAGCCAGTTGAGCCGGGAACCCTCGAACAGCTCACGACAAGCTCCCGAGTCCGAGACCATAGCCCGCGAGCCATCGAGGAGGAGGGGCTCGCCCAATCGCGAGTTGGAGTTGATTGATGCTGATGCACAAGAAGACGAGCTCTGGTCTCCGTCAATGGGACCCGAGTACTCATGCATGCGGGTGAGTATATCGTCATGCATGCACTTCACCATGACACATCATATCTGACAACAGCAGACAATCCCTTCATCTCCATCATCATATCTGCGTCCAGGCAGTCGATTCCACGGGACGCAACAGTCGGAGAGACAGGTCTACGACGTTCAGGTCGAAATCAAGCATGTAGATATGCGCGAGTCCTTCCTCTGCGGGTATCTCCGCATTCAAGGTCGGTTACAGCCCTCTGTTCAACACCTTCCGTCGATCAACGCTAACATGCTTCATAGGTTTGACCGAGGACCACCCCACCCTCACCACCTACTTCGAGGGCGAAATCATCGGCTCCAAGTACAGTTTCTATACCCAGCATGAGAACTGGGGCGCAAACAGCAAGGTCGACCTAAGCCACTGGGCCAAGTTCACAGCTTTCCGCCCTTTCCAGAAGCAGGCTCGCAAAGGGCCAGTCACCATCCGCGATGCTGCCCAAAGAGAAACCATCTTTATGCGGTGGAAGGAACACTTCCTGGTCCCCGATCACCGAGTTCGCACGATAACAGGCGCGAGCTTCGAGGGGTTCTACTACATATGCTTTAACCAGGTTAAGGGTGAAGTCAGTGGCATCTACTTCCACTCCAAGAGCGAAAAGTCAGTGTCTCCAGTTAGTCATGCGCCAACGCGTTACTGACAGTCATTCAGGTTCCAGCAATTGGAATTGAAGCATGTGCCCGACCGCGGATGCTTTGCTGCGACAGAGTTCCGTTGAGAGCATACCTCGCTCGGAGCGTTGCGCCTCACGGGTGCTCCCGAATTGAGCACCTTACAACCTATTGCTTCGACCTGGCCGGGCTGGGTCGAAAGGATTTAACTTTGATATACAAATGACACATAGAAGGGAAGCGGGATAGGGCATGACACCGTTATTATGACGTCCTAGTGGGCGTACATGAGTTTTTGCTGTGGGGTTTCATGAGGCTTCGGGTTTCTTGGAGCTTTTATCACATATGAATGCGGAACACGGGGAACTTTGATGGGAGCAGAGCGAGGTCCTTTCCTGTACACATGTGGTTTATTCGTCAGCCTCGAACTTTTTGAAATATCCACGTCGGAATGGGTTGAGTTCGTCTGCTGTTGTTCCGTTGGCCGTGAGCTTTTGGCGGTTTACATAGGTTTCAAAGGCAGGCTGTGAAACTTGGGAATCGGGCAGCCGGCGGTAGGTGATGAGTCTTCTTGACCCTGCAGGTCGTCAGCTTGTTGTGGTGGGGAATAGAGGGCTGCCTTTGGCACAGTTGACTTGCATTTGTTGAATGGCTGGGTACAAACCACAACAATCTCTAAGCAGGGATGAGCAGGCACTGGTATCTCCTGCTCCTCGTCATTGGCGGTGGGCATCCAGAATGAGAGTCTCCCGTCATCAACCAACGCTTCTGCCGCGAATGTGAGGATGTCGTCCAACATGACGAGGAAGCTATAGGGCTTCTTTGGCGGGACGTAACCCGGGTTCCTATGCGCGTTAGTTCAGAGGGAACATTCATTCAAGGATCCAGTCGGGTGGCGTACATTCCGTTTTGCTTCCCAGCTTCTATCAGCCAAGGGGTCTTCTCGGGGTCGCGAAGCCCGAGGACCCTCAATCCTTCTCGTACTCCATATGGCGGGTCGCAGACGATCCCGTCAAATGTCCTCCGCTGTCTTCTGATGGGCGTATTGGTCAAGTCGGCTGAGAAGACATCTCCCAGGCAAGCAGTAAGACCATACTGCTCAAAATTCCCTCTCAGGCTCTTCTTCCCTCCCTCGCCGCGGATGCTTCGGCCGTCGATATCACTACCCCAGGAAAGAGCGCCGAAATGCGCGCATGCGATGGGGAAGGAACCGGTGCCAACAAAAGGGTCGTAGAAGAGTTTCCCAGGGGCAGCGAGGGCAATGTTGGCAGTGACCAAGGCCAGCTCGGAATCCATGCTTGTGGTAGAGATGTAGCCTCTCTTCTTGAGGTCGAACTTGATCACCATGTCACGAGATGAGCTTGCAACGAGTCGGCCGAGGTAAATAGTCGTGGGATTTGGTATTCCAAGAGGCACGCTGTTGAATGGCCACATCTCAAAAATGGTGAAGAGTTCACTGGGGTTGGACATTTTGACGGGTCCCTTGAAGCCCAAGAATCGGAACGAATTGATGAGTTCGATCCTCTTCTTTGCGGAGCGGGATCCTTGATATGGATCAACCTCGAACTTGAATGAAGTTTCCATGTACCGATCCCAGAGGTGTGATGTGTTTGACTTGACGGCTTGCTGAGTCTCGTCCAGGGTACTTCCCCTGCCCCATAGCTCATGGATGGACTGAGCCAAGATCGACCTCTTGATGAGCCGCCGAGCTGACTCGGCAGAACGCAGTCGCACGACGCAGAATGGAGACTATCTACAGTGAGTTTGAGGCCCAGGACCTGTGGGTGGGCGGACGCACATCTTGGCTATAGTCAATTATCTTCATGTCTAATCCCTCGACGAGCGCGAGTGCCTCAATCTCGGCGACGCGAAAGGATTCGTGCGCCTGCGCAAATTTGATGAGGAAATCCATTTCGACGATTTCTCTCTCCGATGCCGATGTCAGATGGTAAGAGGCCAGCTCTCTTCCATGAGATGTACCGACGGTGGGGGATCGGCCAATCCTTGAGGTTGCCCTGGCTTTTAGTTTGGGAGAAGGCTATTTGTCTTGCACCGGTTCTCCAAGGCTCAACAGGCGCGAAGGTTTTGGGCGTAGAAAAGGGAGAATTCAGGTTTCCTCGAAAGGTGTGCAAGGTCGATAATTCTCAGATGCGGTCAACTGCAGAAACTCTCTGGATCATGATCTTGTGTGAGAAAAATTCCCCCGACAAAACGCCGGCTAAGAACCCAAGCTCATTTTCTGGGGCCTTTTGACAACCAACTATGCCTACCTACCTACCTACTTTCCAACCTTCATTCAAATACGGGCATCTGTCGGAGGTGGTAAAAACTTCTCATTGGCAGGGTGATCGACTGCCTGCTTCTCAGTCATGTTTCCAGCTGCAGCCCCATCTATTTACCAGTCACCAAAATGCTTCGTCACATATGGCTCCATGGGCCACGTCGATACCAAGCAAGCTCCCCGTAGCGGCAAGCCTTGGACGGCGGTCATATCACAAGATTTCATTCACAAGGTCTTTGAATATGATATATCGACATAGGGCTCCAACTAATTGTGTGCTAGGTCGACTTCATTCTCCCTGCGGACGTTTACGATGTAGTTCATAGAGAACTCGCCAACAAGCAGAATGACCCTCGATACTCCAAGGTTACCATGACACTCGGTGACGTTTTGCAGGGCGATTTCTTCACAGAGTACATCAAGAAAGGCATGCATTGCCATTCTCGTCCACTAGAATATGCCTAATACAGAGTTGGCAGGTGATATTCTGATGCTATCCGAAGGAAAGACGACTGCCGGCACACTGTACACGCTACGGCAAGGTATCATAACAGATGGCAAGTTTCTTTCGATACGGGTCCTAACAAAAGCCAGGGGTTCTCACCATGTATCTCGAGAAAGACACATATGAACGTGCTGGGCTCGTTGGGAAGCCTTACGGCGCTAAGGCGGGGCGAGGGTCGAAGCCTCGTTGGGGTAAGTGGCCAAGGAAGAAGCCAACAACTCAGCTAACGATAGTCAAGTTGTATCATATAACCTCAGAGACCCATCCATGTTTCGTGGGAAGAAGGGCTTTGACCGGTTGATCTATGCTTGCAAGACTGTCTTGAACCAATCCACAACCTGGCTCTTCTGTAACACCACTGGATCAAGTGAGTCTTCTCTTGAAACATACATTTTTCATGACGCACAGTTACTCTAACACCTCCCAGCGCCGAGCCCAGATCCTCTCCAAAAGTTCTTTCCCACTTCCTTCACCTCGTCGCCAGGTATTTCTAGAGAGCTTTCCGTGGTTCTACCAAGCCTCGACGTAGACCCCGAGATCCTAGCCAATATCGATCGCGAGAGTCTTGAGGATGCTGCAACAGATTGCTACGAGTGGTTGTCACTCGTCCGTCTCGGGAGCCCACGTTTGGAACCTCAAGATAGCATCGACCCATATTTGTCACGATACCAAGTGCCTGGAGACGCCAGCAACACGACGAAGATCTGCAAGCTAAGCTGGCAAGGGTTCATATCGGCACAATGGCTTCGTGAGCTACTCTTGAGCATCCTAGTCACTTGTCCTTCCGGAATGTGGTTCTCGCTCAGTGCGACATGTTTCGCCAAGACCGTATCAGGAGGTAGTGATGATCTCACAATTCTTCGGCCACCGGCGGCTGCGGGAAAGTACCTCATGTGGGAGACAAAGGTCTCTGAATAACCATCTAGCCTTGCTTTGACCGCACATTTCGGTCGTCGCTGAGACCCTCGCCGAGGATAGCGTCCTCGACCAGCTTCCGCAAATCGGCTTGGCCCTGGGGTGTGTTGAAATCGTCGCGCTGGGCCAGCTCTTCAATTCGTCTCCGAAATTCAGGGTCGACGTCCGCAGGAATGTCTTGGGTCTCGTCCATGGTACCGACAGTCACCTTCATGCCCTCCGGGGGTGGGGGGATGACTTCGGGCATGACAGCAGCGGCAGTTGATGCAGGGTCTTCTGCTTGCTTTGCCTCGATCTTAGCCAAGTAAGCAGCTACAGCGGGGAAATCGCCCTCGGCTTCAATCTTCTCCCTGGCCGTCAATCCCTCCAGGCCTCGGTGGTTGACACTTGCGCCAAGCTCCTCGACAAGGACCCTAGCGGCGTCCTCAGTCTCGACAACGAACAATGCCGTCTCGTTATCCTCATCTCTTAGGTCAACGTTGACTTTGAAATCTCTAATGAGCGCTCGGAGGAGGTCCAGATGGTTGTAACTCGCAGCGGCGTGGACGAGGGAGTAGCCATGTTCGTCCTGTGAAGACGCGAGGGCTCGGTTTTCTCGAAGGAGGGGCAGGAGCGCGGGGCTGTTGTCTGCTGCTAAGAGGTACGGATTCGTGGCGTGAGACATGTTGATGTGAGAGTCGTGTTGCTTGCGACGCTGCTGGTTGATGAAGGGTCCGGGTGATCGAGCGAGTTAAATGGAATCAAAGGAATCCAAGTAGTATTGTAAAGCCCGATGCCTGATACTGAAATCTTGAATCTCGAAGATTTTCGGCACCGCGGGGTAGCTTGAAGGTGGGACCAAATGCACACACCATCGCGTCAACCTTCAGGATCGGTTAAAAAAAAAAAAAAACCGCCCCGTCAACGATCAATCGCGGCACCTTCATACAAACTAGCTGATGTAACCATTCATCCCCGTAAAAGCTCTAGGCGTCTTGAGAAGGTAACGTTAAAGCCATAGACGGCGTGACGCATTCAGACAACGATCTTTAGGGTAAGGCGAGGGAATCAGGTTAAGGCACCAATTCCACCGAACGCCATCTAAAGTTGAGTGACTCAGGGCAAGCCTGTAACTAATAATTTCCATGACCTAAAAACCCCAGAAAAGCAGCTTGCCAGCCACAAGATGACCCTGCACTGCTGATCACCTTGTCTGTGTCCCCTGCGGTCTGACTCACCTATCGTCTAAGTAGAGGCCTCGACTGGGGCGGTGCACCAAGGCAGTTTCCGTCCTTCCTTTTGTTACCCACAGCCCGCGCCACAACACTTCCAAGCAACATCAACTAAGCAACTGCCGGATAGGAAATATAAAGAAGCCGCATGGCCACCCTGGGATGCCTAGATAGCTAAGCAGACTATCCAAGGACCCTCCAGCCTACACCCGGACTGCGAACTCGCGCCTGCGAGGACTGACTGGAACGACTGCAGCGTCTCCAAGCTCAAGTGGTTGCACCTCTAAAGTCATCATAGCGAGACAGGAGCCGTGCCCGTATCTTGTCCCCTGCGTCCACATACCACTTTGTCATACAAAAGAGTAAGTGCATGTTCTGCGGAGCCTCGTGTTTAAAGTCAAGGAATAATAACCATGTGGTTTTGGTGATACCAGCCCTTGGCGATTGCAAAGTTAGACTCAACAGCCCGACCTCAAGCGAGGAAGGTTGGATATTGGGTCTTACCTGAGGTATCACTGCCTTTTGCGCTTGAATGGCTTCTCAATTTCTGCGCTATATTCGATCTCTTCTCACATCCGCCAGCAGAGCCCTTACGCACCATCGGATCTTCGGTGCTCCCTCGACGGGCCCCGACAGAATGGCTGCACCGTACACCCCCCAGGACGTCCAGGCAGTTTCGCGTTTGGTGCACGCTCTAGATGCCGCCAGAAAGGATAAACGGCGCGGTGGCTTTTCGGTCAAGAAGACGACGTTTGATGTGAAGGGATCCTCGGATGGTATCCAAGTCGACTCCTGGAGGATGCAAGATTGGGACTATAAGCGCCGTGACCTGCCCACCTATGCGCGCGGTCTCTTCACGACCAAGACGAGGAGGAACGAACCCGAGATTGCCGTGAGAGGCTACGACAAGTTTTTCAATGTCAACGAGGTCCACGAGACTAAGTGGGAAAACATCTTCACACGAACTCAAGGCCCATACGAATTGACCCTCAAAGAGAACGGCTGCATCATCTTCATTGCTGGCCTCGAAGACGATACTTTGGTCGTATGCAGCAAGCACTCTACTGGTGACAGAACGGACATCCAGGTTAGCCATGCCAGCGCTGGCGAGACGCGCCTAGAACAACAACTGGCTGCCGTTGGCAAGACGAAGGCAGATTTGGCACGGGAGCTTCGCAAGAGGAATATCACCGCTGTCGCCGAGCTATGCGACGACACCTTCGAAGAGCATATTTTGGCCTATGGTCCCGATAAGGCGGGCCTGTACCTCCATGGCCTCAACCTCAACTTACCCGAGTTCGCCACTTACCCAAGCCCTCTTGTGCAGGAGTTCGCCGACCAGTGGGCCTTCCGTAAGACAGGCCTTATCGTGATGGATGATATCCACCAAGTCAAGGCATTCCTCGAGGAGGTAGCCGAGACGGGAGCCCATGATGGCCGAGATGTTGAGGGTTTTGTCATTCGTTGCAGAATGACACACGATCCTTCCTCAGTTCCATACCGCGACTGGTTTTTCAAGTACAAGTTTGAAGAGCCTTACCTTATGTACCGCCAGTGGCGAGAGTGCACCAAGGCCTTGATCTCCGGGAAGCAACCCAAGTTCAAGAAGCACACTAAGATCACCGAAGAGTATCTGCTCTACGCTCGAAAGCGCCTTGCTGCGGACCCCAAGTTGGCCAAAGAGTACAACAACAATCACGGCATCATTTCTCTACGTGACGACTTTTTGAACTTTAAGAACCTCAATGGCGCGGATGCTGCGAACATGGATGATATCGACCCGCTAATCATGACCGAGGTAACGCGCGATGTGATCTTATGTCCTATTGCCACAATTGGTTGCGGAAAGACGACGATTGCGCTGGGATTGACACACCTATTTGGATGGGGACATATCCAAAACGACAACATCTCTGGCAAAGGCCGTCCTCCTCGGTTCACAAAGATGGTGCTGGATGAGCTCAAGGACCACGCCGCAGTAATAGCGGATCGAAACAACGCGCAGAGACACGAGAGAAAGCAAATCATTACGGATGTGAAGCTTCAGCATGCCACGGCAAAGCTCGTCTGCCTCAACTTCAAGCACGATGAAGAATCGATCAATGAAATCCGACGCATTACTCAGGAGAGGATCATTGAACGAGGAGACAATCATCAGACTATTCATGCTGCTAGCGACAAGGACAAGTTCATCGGTGTTATGGAAGGATTCATTAACAGATTCGAACCCTGCAACCCGCATGCCCGACCCGACGACGGCTTTGATGTGGTTATTGACCTCGACCCAACCGCCGGTAGTCGACAGAACCTCGAGACTGTTGTCACGCAACTGCACAAGTTCTTCCCGAACCTGATCAAGGAAGTCCCTTCTCCTGAGGCGCTGGATGGTGCCATCGAATTCGCGCTCGGATATAAGCCTGACTTCAAGCATGAGATCCCTGATCGTGGAAAGAAAAACGGCCAACAACAGCAGCAGCAGCCCAAGGCCCAGAAAAAGAAGAAGCTAGAGTACATGTCTGTTGCTGTCTCTGGCCAAGAGGTCAATGCAATCCTGGACCGCGCCTTCAGGGGGGCATCTCCGCCAACCTCCCGTTTCTACATGCAGCTCAAGCAGACACGGCGTGTGCAACCCAAGTTCCACGTCACTTTGATGCATCGCGTGATGTGCAAAGAGCATCCCGAGCTGTGGCAGAAGTACACTAAGCTTCAGGGCGAAGCAGAAGCATCTGGTAACCCTGAAGCAAAGATCGGAGAATGTGACGTGATGCTCGAACGGGTGAGTTTTCCTAGCAAAAGCGACTTCGAACTCCTTGGGGGCTAACTCTGTGCAGGTTGTTTTCGACGATCGTATTATGGCCATCGTTGTCCGTTTGTTAGACAAAGATGACCAATGGCAATGCGTGAATCGCGTTGCCCACATCACCGTCGGCACTCGAGATGACTCGGTGAAACCCAAGGAGAGCAACGATTTGCTGGCGAAGTGGCTGGAACTGGGTAGTTCGGAGGAGACCAAGATTAGTGAAGTTGTGTTCACGGAGAAACCGACGCTGAAGGGGATAGTTGCCCCGGTTTTGGGCAAGTGGTGAGGAGATGGACGAGCAGTACGCCCAATGACTGGCAGGCGAATGCCATTCACGACGAATAGGAGGTTCAATGATGTAGTTCAAGGCATCAAGAGTTCCTGTTTGTTGCAGCATGGCATTTTTAGGCCTTGTTATGAGGCGTCCTGAGGTTATGGTCATACTAAGAAAAGATGATGAAACCAAGTATCTCATAGCGACCTAGATGATAGTGTGTACTGAATGCATCTCGGCTCTTTCATGCCCTGTATCGTCTAGAGATCGGCCAATAGTTAGCAATGAAGATTCTACAACGAGGCACGAGGCGCTAATCTTGATCAACAAGAATGAAATGTCCACCTGGTGACCAGAGAGCGCACAGGAGAGGAAGCGTTGCCACGATACATCATCAGAAGGCATGGCACCCGCCCTGGGGCCACAACATGAAGCATTGATTGAAAAGGGGTATTCTAGGATCGTAATCAAACACAACAAGCCAGCAGGTGGCTGTTAGAACACAACGGTCTTCTACTCGTCATCGAGAAATCGGCTTGCTAAGGCTCCAAAAAAAGGCACTTCAAACCTGGGATGCTGTTAGAGAATAAGGTTGTCTCACACTGGCCTAGACACGTACCTATCTAGAATTTCGGCATCTCTATACGCTCTCAACGTTAAGAAGGCGATTAAAGCAAGATCGCCGAGGAAGAATAGCCAGCTGAGGAAAGGCGACCACGAGAAGACGAGGTGGAATATCATAATGGCCGTGAATAGCAATGCGGATTGCCAAGCGTGGAATCTGAAATGGAATAGTTAGTATCTGATAAGCTGCGAGGGACCATTTGGAAGAGCCAGGCGACGCAGAGTCGGACAGACATCCCAGAACCAGACCTACCTCACATAATCGCTGTTCTTTTCGAGGATAAGTAGTATAATCGCCCCAAGGGGCGGAAATGCTACATATGCGAGGCAGGCCTCATAGTCAAGACGCATCCCCAGGCTCGTATCAAACTCGCTGACCTCGGCAGCAGGGTATGCCCCAGGCATTGCACTCGAAGCTCCAAAGCCCCTGTTGTCCGGGCTGATGGCTGCCCAACCAGCGGACTGTCCGTCGAAGCCGGTCCATCCTCTTTGAGGTTGCGGATGTTGTAGCGGAGGGGGTGACGCGACGGGCGAGAATGATCGTCTGGCGTCGTAGGAGGGACGGGGGGAAGCGTGTTCGGGGGAAGTCACACGGGAGTGCTCCGGCGGGGAGGATTGGTAGGGAGCAAAGTCCATGGCTTCTGTAGTTGTTGATCCTAGGGGGCAGTATAGAGCAGCATTCGCAGACGACGAGTTGTTGAGTACGATATGGGGCAGCGGATTGGTAGAATTCCTCGCCAAGGGCGGACAAGCCCGTTGAAGAGGCTGGGTACTATCTTGTTGAGGGCGACGTAGGGTTGATGGTAGCGCAACCGGAATCGACGAGCTACAATGTCCGCCGAAACAGAACGGAGCAGACAGGTAACTAGGAGAGTAGGTTGCGAGGTGAATGTGAGGCAGGGCGAGTCTCGTAGAGCGGCGGGGTGAGTTGGGGGTAGTCGGCAAGTTGCTCCAGCTTGTCGTCCAAGGTGACGACGCCGTGATAGGAAGCTCCCAGCCACACCTTGTCCCAGCCACAACGCTACTGCGAGCCTGCCACCAATGAGCTTGTTGTCACAGGGGCTGTCCCTGAATCAGAAAACTGGGGTTATCTCAGGATCTAACATTCCCGGAAGTGTAACATCTTCGCCGCCCTCACAGTCGAGACCGTGGGTAGCTACTGTACCAATCTTTGCGTCAATAGGTTTTCGATCATGAAAGAGATATGTATCATATACTATATCCCGCTGTCTTTGATATTCATCTAGTTAAATCGCCCTTTTATGCTGTTCGTACATTTATACATACATGGTCCTCTCCCTTTGGGACCTTCATTGTACAACAAAGGTAACAAAGCTGGTCCCCCGTTTTATTCCCCTTCCTTCGTCTCGCCCTTGGCCTCATCCTCCAGCTGACCTTTGCGGCCTTCCAACGCTAGCCACAGGCTGCGGCTTCCCCCCTCGAGTGCACTTGTAATGCCCAAGCCTGCGCCTTGTAGCATGGCCACCAGTTGCGCGCGCAATCCGTCCAGGCCTCCTCCAATACCGCCAACCCAGTTGACGCCAGACTTATCAAAGATTTTGCCTTCAATCCGACCACCCACAAGCAGCAGCTTGGCCAGCCCGCTCTGGCAGATCGGATCATGATAGCCGGGGCCCTTCTTTCTTGAGGGCGCTGGGAACTGGCCTGGAACAGGAGCCAGGATGCTCAAGGCAGCAGCGACGTGGGCTGGCGAGACCGCAGGTAGCACCAAAGCAGCAAGGGGGCCAACCAGCAGCGGCTGGATCTGCGCGTAGTTGGAGTCCTCGGGGACTTCGGCGTTCTTGATCGCTTCGTAGGCGGCCTTGGATAAATCATGAACTACAGGGCCACGGGAAGTTCGGGCTGTGCTTGCTGAGGCAGCAGCTGTCTCTGGGTCGTAGAACTCGACGAGCTTCAGAGCTACGCTTAGCATGTTGGTTCTGACAACCTGCAATTGGACCAGTGGCGTAATATCGACGGGCTCAGTGCCAGGAGCAGCATTGGGCGGGGGTACTGCGGACAAAGCCTTCTTCAGCTCCCGTCGCACAGCAGCCCATTCCACTGCCGTGAGATTGCTGTGCTGGAAGAATAGAATCAACGGCGTGGTACGGAGCAGTGATGTGTAAGTTCGAATCAACTGGCTTTTTCGCGTCTCGACCGGGCGGGCACTGGGAGGCTTCGTCGCAGGGGTATGCTCAAAGGGCGTTCGGATTTCGGTGACAGCGGCGGAGTACGTGGACGATGTCGACATGCTGCGAACCACCAGGGGCCATGATTTCTCGGCAATGCTGGTTTCTCTGCGCAATTGACGCAGGCAAGGCGAGGCCGCTCGCGATATCCGTGAAGCCATGGTGCCTAAGATCACGGGAAGCAGATTAGCATAGAAATGGAGGTCTTCTGGGCCTAGGCTTTGTACCAAGTTGGAATAAGATATTGCTGGCTCGTCCTCCAGTTCAAAAAATCCACCGAAGTCACGCTTCATCGCCAATTGCGAGAGTTTGGAAGCCTGGTCCGTGCGCACGGAACAACTTGTCGCCGTTTCCCATCCACCTGCAAGGTCACTGGGGCCAACACAGCTAAGGCTGCGTGCTCTGCCAACGGGCTAGGCTGATTACGCGCGACCCGACTGCCTACCTCACAGCTTGTTCTTGGTGTTCTCGGTGCATCAAGAGCTTTCGCCTCCTCAACCCACATCCGCTTTTTACCCCTACACCGAAACACACCGCCGCTGCCTTCGATCTCTACCGACTTTCATTATTTCTTGACCGGAGACGTCAATCGTCCCTCACTTTTTTCATCATGTCGACTCTCGAGGAGCTCGATGATCTCGATCGCCGGGACAAGGAGGACAAGAAGAGAGATGGCGGCGACGACAAGAACAAGAAGAAGCCAGCCGACGGCGATGCGGAGATGAAGGACGCTGAAGAGGAGGAAGATGATATTCTCGACGAAGAGATCCTTGGACTCAGCACACAAGACATCCAAACCCGCAAGCGGTTGCTCGAGAACGACTCCCGTATCATGAAGAGCGAGTTGTCTCGGTTATCACACGAAAAGGCTGCCATGGGCGAGAAGATCAAGGAGAACTTGGACAAGATTGCTAACAACAGGTTGGTCTTGCAATTCCTTTGTCAACGCAGAAAGGGTCTCGTCTCTGACTAGACCGCAGGCAACTCCCGTATCTCGTTGGAAACGTTGTCGAACTGCTCGACCTTGATCCAACAGCTGAATCGTCCGAAGAGGGCGCCAACATCGACCTGGATGCGACACGTGTTGGCAAGTCGGCTGTCATAAAGACATCCACACGCCAAACAATCTTTCTCCCTCTAATCGGCCTCGTCGATGCCGACAAGCTCAAGCCCGGTGACCTTATTGGAGTCAACAAGGATTCGTACCTCATCCTCGACACCCTTCCAGCCGAGTATGACAGCCGTGTCAAGGCGATGGAGGTTGACGAGAAACCCACAGAACAGTACACCGACGTCGGTGGACTGGACAAGCAGATTGAGGAGCTGGTGGAGGCTATTGTTTGGCCCATGAAGGAGGCTGAACGGTTCAAGAAGATCGGCATCAAAGCCCCCAAAGGTACGAATACCACAAGTGTCAGGCTAGCTATTTCGTTGTGCTAACGCAGCCTTAGGTGCACTGATGTACGGCCCCCCTGGAACCGGCAAGACCTTACTGGCAAGAGCTTGTGCGGCGCAAACGGACGCTACGTTCCTGAAGCTAGCAGGCCCTCAACTTGTCCAAATGTTCATTGGCGACGGTGCCAAGCTGGTCCGAGACTGTTTCGCACTCGCCAAGGAGAAGGCTCCAGCCATCATCTTCATCGATGAGTTGGATGCAGTTGGTACTAAGCGATTCGACAGTGAAAAGAGCGGTGATCGTGAAGTGCAGCGAACCATGTTGGAACTGTTAAACCAGCTCGATGGGTTTGCATCTGATGACCGAATCAAGGTTCTCGCTGCCACAAACCGAGTTGACGTGCTTGACCCTGCGCTCCTCCGATCCGGTCGACTGGATCGCAAGATCGAGTTTCCCCTGCCGAACGAGGAGGCTCGCGCCCAGATCTTGAAGATTCACTCCCGAAAGATGAGGGTCGACCCTGGTGTCAACTGGGGCGAGCTGGCACGGAGCACTGACGAGTTTGGCGGTGCCATGCTGAAGGCCGTCTGTGTTGAAGCTGGCATGATTGCCCTGCGATCGGGCAAGAACAAGATTGGCCACGAGCACTATGTTGATGCTATTGCCGAGGTGCAGGCCAAGAAGAAGGATGTAAGTGATGGGATGCTTAGCATGTCCTGTATGACTGGGTTGCTAACTTGGATTAACAGACGGTCAACTTCTACGCTTAATTGTGATGATAGTAGTAGATGTTACGGAATGGGACGGAGGCCACAAGAGCCTGGGCGCTGGGGACTAGATAAGGCGACGGCACCCATAGATCAATGTAACATTATCTCGCGGCTACTGCCCGCCTGGTTTCGAGGCATGAAATTGGGGCCCATTTTGACTTGCATGTTGGATCGCCGAGAAAACCTGGTAAAGTGATTCTTCTGACATGGGTGGAAGACTTACCCGTTGGTTCAAGTGGGGCTACGCCCCAAGGCGAACC
>JAVIXY010000166.1:0-56566 GCA_033030565.1 Fusarium nematophilum
TGCTGTGAATCAGCGACGGCTCAGCGGCGCCACGGATACCACTGGAAGCTGTCCAGACTCCGGAGGCTGTTGGGGTTGGGTGGGGAAGTGAGATGACCGCGGACGCCGCGGAATTGTGTACCATTCACGGTTAGCGCCTCCTAGAAGCTAGCAGCGTAGATCCGTACTTCGATGATGTAATCATGCCTCGACTTCAGCTGAGGTTGTGGTCAAAACCAGCTGCCCGAACGGATTGCTCCTTGCTAATAGCTACGTAGGATAACTCATGAATCAAAAGGGCTCGAAGAGGTATTATGCCAGGCGTGAGGCAGGCCATCCTACCCTGGATGACGACGGTAATCTAACACCGTTGGATAACGACCGCGGATTTACGCGCAAACTGTTGGGTAGTATGCTGCTTGTGGCCGACCGGGAGTCTTCATGCGTTCCTAAATATCTTACAATGTGTGTATTCATCTTGTTTCGACTTCTGATGTTTGCGGCAGCGGCCATGGCAATGGGGTCCTCTCCTTGGGGGAAAACTGGTCCTTCGCTTGGGCTTTCGGTGTCATGTCCCATATCTAAAACGAGAATGCAACGTCAGAGTTCGCACAGCTCGGTGTTGCTCGGGAAATTCCCAAAGTCCGCGGACCGACCGGGAGCGAAAGAAATCGTGTGGTCTTAGCCAGCAAATACAGCGAGAAAAGTCCCGTCAAGCAAAAAGGCACTTTTGAACATCCCTTTTTGTTGACAGGGAAGCAAGTCTCCGTATTCTTCCCTACCCCCTACTGATCTGCAGCTGCGTTATATATGGACGCAAATGGAGTGCCACGATCTCGGTCCTCGGTCTCGAAGAACTGTGAGATTGGCGAATTCCATTCTCCCTCGTTTTAAATGGTTGTAAAAATTCCAACCCAACTTCTGCATTTATATCAAAAGCCACCCGCTCTCCCCTAACTCAATCCAATGCTGACGCAGCCATCCTTGTTGCTCTGCGGCAGCGCCGCCTCCTCCTTGTATTCGTGTTGCATGTGAGTCGCTTGATGCAAGCTACTTGCTTCAACTAATATCAACAGACGCTTTACTCTGCTTTGAGGTCCCCGCTGCGACACATACCTGGGCCATGGCATACTCGCCTAACCCACTATGCGTTGAAGTATCATACTCTCACTGGACGCCGAATGCATTACGTCCACGCCCTTCACAAGGCCTATGGACCTTTTGTTCGGCTGTCCTCGAACCAAGTGGCCGTTGCGGATCTTGAGAGCTACGCTGCTATCCACCACATTGGGTCTGGTTTCATTAAAACATCATGGTACGAAGACTTTGCCGCAGGCGTTGACAAAGCAGGCATTGGCGTTGGACTCTTCGCCATGAGAGATCCTAAGGAACATGCTGCACGGCGTAAGCTCTTTGCCCGAGCGTTCTCGACCGTTTCTCTGCGCCAGAATTGCGAAGGCGTTGTGAGAGAAAAGATCGATAAGGCTGTTGCGCACATCCATGCCGAGGCATCGAGCGGACATTCAGATGTCTTCAAATGGTGGATGCTGATGACTTCTGATGTGATTGGCGAACTCGCATTTGGGGAATCATTCAGACTACTGGAATCTGGAAAGGTCATATTCCCGCCCCCTTTTATTGAAGGAGTACTGACGCTTAGAACAAAAAAGTCACTACATTGAAGTCCTCGAGGCAGCCGCCCTCGGAACAACCCTTCAATATGAACTGCGTCTACTCTTTCGGCTTACAAGACACATCCCTCTCCAGTCTATTCAGCTTTTAATCAACGCCGGCGGCATGGTCAACGATTATGGCGGCCGGGCTGTGACAAACCTCCGCCGTCATAGCGACAACAAGGCCAACCTGTTTGCCAACATGCTTGCACTGAGTGAGGTAGAAGAAAAGTCCGAGTTGAGTGACGAGACCATCCGCCGGGAGGCAAGCAACTTCATTCTTGCCGGGGCCGATACGACTTCCAACACTCTCACATATGTGCTCTGGTCAGTCTTGAAGCGTCCAGCTCTTCAAAGTCGGCTGGAGAATGAGCTGGCGTCGGTCGGCGAAGTGTTCGACGACGCTGCTTTGGAGAAGCTGCCTATTCTGAACGCTGTGATTGAAGAAACACTAATGCTGTATGGCGCTGTGCCTGGAAATCTATCGCGTGTGGCCCCGTTGGGAGGGGCCACGCTTGGCGACTACTTCATCCCGGGTAGCATGGAGGTTGAGACACAGGCATACACCTTGCACAGAGACCAGAACGTCTTTCCCGACCCTCTTGAGTGAGTGTATCTTCCCACTCTAGAAATTTGGGGAAACTAACGTTACTAGGTTCGATGAATCACGATGGATTGATCCAGGTTCCCTGACTCCTCAGCAGAAGACGAGTTTCTGTCCCTTCGGAGTGGGCACACGTACTTGCATCGGGGTTCATCTCGCGCGTATGGAGATTCGGTTGGCCACTGCCATACTGTTCAAGAAATGTCCTGACCTTAAGCTGGCTGACACGATGGAAGATTCTATGATGGAAATGTACAATTTCTTTCTGGCGGGTCCCGTTGGGAAGCGGTGTGATGTTACTTTACTTTAGAAGTCATGGGTATCAAAACTAGATGATATTCAGGTTGGAAGCGATACTGGCAAAGGATTATAAAAGCTAGCTCAACTAGAAAAGAATGAAAGAGAATTCGTCAGATATTTATTATGAGCAGGTTCAAAGATGATTGACGGTCGAGATGAATGAGGGAAACAGTGAGCTAGGATCCATTCAATAAACAGATAGCACTCGATCCGAAATAGCTACACCGATTCCATATTCTCAGCATCAAAAGGCTTCGAAAGGAGATCTTGGATGCCTCAACAAGACCAGCCACAAGCTGAGCGATAAGCACCGCCAGCCCTTGATCAGCATCGTCGTAGTTATTCGCCCCTGTCAGCAGATTTAGCGATCCCACCACCTCTCCGCTGATGCCGCTCCTCATCGGGATGTTCAAGACGCTTTCGCAGCCCAGTGTCGCCAGGAACTCGTGTTCTGAAAACACTTTTATGTCTTCGCAGGTTGACCCCAAATACGGCTGGCCATCTTTGATTACCCGCTGCACCCAAGGGCTCTCTGTCACCCTCTTCCGGCCACCCACAGGCTGAACGTCCCCTCGAGTTGAGTATAGGCGACAGATGGTGGCCGTTTTGGAGTCGTAGACGAGGAATGTAAATAGCCCGTAGCAAAAGGCATTGGCGACGCTCATCCAATGCTTTCCAGATGGCTTCAGCTGGTTTGCGGCTGTGGATTGCACGGGCGAGGGAAACGACGTTTTCGAGGCTGGTAGACCTCGACATGAAGAATGACTAAAGACGGGCAACGATCCTCGCGTGTTAGAGATCAAGAAGAGAGGTATAGCTTTGTCGAAGCTTTGATGATATGAAGTGAATCTTGAGTGATCTTTCGCGGGCGATCATGAGTGTACAAGCAGGAAAGAAAGTGTGGTTGCTAGAGCCCCTTATCTTTGAAGCCACAGGGGCACTGAAGTATCATACATCAGACCGGGAATGGCGTTGTTTGAGAATATCGGAGTTGACCCATGGTGAATAGCCGGGACCTTCAGACACCTAGCCGATGATGCAGAGCTGAGCGTCCATCCAATCTGACCATTGAACCCCTGTGAAATCAACCCCGGATTCCAACCCAGGTGTTACCCCGCAAACTAGTGGCTGAGAAAGGAGGTTGTGTTGACATAGTAGATAGTCATCGGCAAGTTGCTGTCACGCGTCGTCGGCAATCTGTCCAGCTGTCGTCGGTAACCTGCAATGCGCAATATCGGTAGCATGACAACTGGATCGTCGGCAGTTTGTCAGATAGAGAATCACCGGCAAATCCATGCATCTAGACCCTGGCTTAAGAAACGACCCAGTGATGTGCATTGTCGCTAGTCATGCTCTCCGGATTCTTATCATGCGATTGGTATCTTGAGACTGGCGATGACGGTATCTCCAGTTCCCTTTTGAAGGGCCTTTGATGAACATATTACATCACTTACCCCCTTCTCAACCCTAGACCTCTCCATTGAAAAGTAAAAACCAATCCGATTCCCCCTTCTTAAATCAAGCCCCTTCGTTCAGCACTCAATGTCAAACCTGTCACTAAATGAATTCACACCAGGGACGGCCTCCAACAATGAGACCGAGGCTGGTCAGCTTGAGGACCTCGTTGTCCCGGCTGGGCGTGATAGGGATGTTGTTGTCGACTTCATCGCCAACCTGAGCCCGGAGATCAAGGCGGCTCCCATATCTCCCGAGGAAGCTCGTCGTGTTCTTTGGAAGATCGACCTTATAATCCTTCCGTTGATGGCCGGGACGACAATCCTCGCGGCGGTAGACAAGAACGTCATCGGCAACACTGCCCTGTTGGGAATCTTAGAAGACACTCACCTGGTCGGGAACCAATTTTCTTGGGTGGGGAGTCTGTTCTTCTTCGGATACCTCATCTTTGAGTGGCCGATGGCCTACCCCATACAGCGCTTTCCAGTTGCAAAGCTTCTGGCCATCACCGTCATAGGATGGGCAGTGCTTGCGATGTGTACAGCTGCCACGTCCAGCTTTGCCGGCCTCGCTGTTGTGCGCTTCCTGAGTAAGTCAGCACTTCGGATATGGATACTCAGATGGCTACTTACACAAACACCAGTGGGCGGGATGGAGGCCATCGTGTTCCCGACAAACAGTATCTTGACTGTCATGTGGTGGACAAAGACTGAACAACCATCCGCACGGCCATCTGGTTCAACACCTTCTCGACTGCCATCACCGGCGTAGTGAGTTACGCGATCGGGTTGACAAACACCGACCTCTCGCTGTGGAGGCTCTTGTACTTCGTCATTGGGGGGCTTCACCCTCCTCTGGGCCCTTTTGCTCTGGGTTTTCCTTCCGGATGATCCTGCCACATGCTGGCAGCTGAGCGACCGGGAGAAGTGGATTGCCATCCAGCGGGTTAAAGGAAACAACACCGGTGTTCAAGACACGACTTTTAAGTGGTACCAGGTCAAGGAGCTCCTTTGTGATCCAAAGACGTGGCTCCTTGTTATCTTCGCCGCCGCGCAGAATGTTCCCAATGGTAAACCTTCATAGTCACAGGGCCAAAGTCTTGAATCGTTTGTGTTAACGACGTATTCAGGTGGTATTTCCAGTTTCTCGGGACTCATCGTTGCTGGCTTCGGATTAAATCGACTCGAAGCTATCTTGATCAACCTCCCCACTGGAATTCTGGGCACCATCTTCCAGGTCATTCTCTCTATTCCCTCCTCCAAGTTAACCGGGTATCGGTGTACAATCATTGCTGCTGCAGATTTCATTCCTCTTGCATGTGCTGCTTTGCTTTGGACTTCCTCGCAGCAATCGGAATGGACTGATGGCGTCTTATCTATGCTTCTGGACCTACTTCACCCCTTACGTCCTGTCAACTTCCTTGCCCATGGCCAACACGTCGGGGCATACTAAGAAGGTTACCATGAACGCACTCTGGTTCATCGCTTACTCTCTGGGAAATATTCTTGGTATGTGTCCCAACCTCAAGATATCGACCCACGATGACTGACCTCCGCATCAGGGCCGCAGGCTTTTACATCCAAGGATGCTCCTAGTTATACTGGTGGTTTCATCGGTCTCCTTACCTGCATAACTGTGGCCATTGTCTCCATTTCTCTCTATGGAGTTCTCTGCCGGCGGGAAAATCGCAGGCGGGATCTATCCATGGCAACGGTCGCACTCGAGCCAACCGGGAACGAGGCCTTCAACGACATGACTGACAAGGAAAAGAAGTCATTTAGGTATTCGTATTAATGGGAGAAATTGGTATTGGCTCTATGGCCAATGCTACTAGTGCACGCTTTCAAGTGCGCTGTGGGTATTGGAAGCGAGCATGGGTACAGCCTGGTAATGGGTGGAGGCTACCAGATACTGCATCTTGGCTATCGTTTTACTCCTTGCCTTGAAATAATCCTAAGAGCATATATACTGAATGAAATTGTCATTAAGGATGCTTAACTCTCCGGGCTTCTGTCACGATATCCCTGGCTTCTTTGTGTATCGTGAGTGGGAATTATCGATCCCGGTTTGTTTGCCAGATATCGGCTGAAATATATCTCAACCCTTGACATACTCATTTCTTTATAATGGCCAAGACTCGACGCCATAGTTCCTCCAAACTCTCGCTCGGGCTTTTGTCCGTAGACCACATTGCTACAGCAAGTCAGCAAGCTTTCCCCCGACGTTAGGGCACGGCAAAACTCACACTCTCCAATATCCATGAATATTTTTATCATGCGGATGCTTTCGGACATCAACAAGAAGGATATCCAGCTCTTCCACGCTCCATCCCAACACCTTTGTAAACAGAGCCAGGCTGAGTCCCTGGACTCCTCCCACGAGGTTCACATTGCCCCAGGCTCCTACCAGGCGTCAGTGTATCACGAGTCGGGAGTTCGACCGTGGAATTCATAGTACATACCTAGTTCCTTGATCTTCTTGTCTTGTGGCCAGGTATTCATCGGCCATTTGTAGGGAGTTTCAACAACATTAACGAACCCTGCCTCCACGAGCTGGTCCTTGTAATGTAACCCAGAATCAAGGCCGCTGCCCATCTTGGTGGCCGCCTCGTTCATGAGGCTGCTCCACTTGTATACGGCGGAATCTTTTGATACTGTCTCATCGTCGCTGGTGACGGGATAGATGGGATCCATCAGTTCAATGTAGCCGCCGGGCGAGAGGTTTCTGGCAATAATCAGCACTCGTAGCCAAATTCATGTTTCCAACATAGATCTCACTCAAAGGTCTGGTTGAAAAATTTGGGCCAGTTCCGGATAGATCCTGTCATGGCCCGCAGGTAAATAAAGTCGAACGGCGTAGTGTAGGCCCATTCCGCCTCAACATCATCGACGAAAAACGAGACATTGGGAGGCACACTGAGGCTGATTAGCACATCCGGTGCCCAAGAATGTAGGTCAACATCTTACAATTTGGGTTGGATAAGGCTCAGATCGACACCAAGGACCTTGAAAACGTCAGTGGATGGGGTGCAACTTGTGAAGCGGAGAGATTACCTCGGCTTCTGGATGCTCATCGGCTACTATTGTTAGAGATCGAATGTATCGGTTCAAGGCTATGACATACCAAAGTCCATCGACCAGATTCCAGTTCCGCATCCTGCATCGAGAACGCGCTTGATCTTTTTATCCTTTCGAACTGGCGAGATGAACAGTTTGTCATTGAGAGTGAGCAGGGCCAGGTGATGTTGTTGATCTAAGACTTGTTAGGTGGATTGTTCAAAGACTATAGCCTGTGGGATTACCGAGGCGCTCGTTCTCTAGCTGCTTTTCGTAAGCTTTCATGCCACCTTTTCCAAGTCGTGGGGAATACGCACATCATCATTTGGCAGAATGTAGCTATCAAGTATCAAGTTAGCTTGCATCAAGCCAAGGGCATGAGTGATCTCACATCCTGCCTTGTAAGCATGATATGTGCGGCCATTCTGAGCCCGGTACTGGAGGATGCTTGATACGAGAGAAGCTGTGTCGCTGAAGGAGGAAATCTATCATGAAACGGTCAGCGCATAGCACCTTTGCGATACGCACCAGAAGCCCACGCCCACCTACCGAATCGAACGTAGAGTCTTCGTCGCTGTGATTGTCCTGTTGCGGCTAGTCATTAGATAAAGAACTGAGGTTTGTCAGACCATTTTCTCACATCAGCCTCGGTGGTACGGGCCTGTGCCTCCACTGACGGAGGCGGACCAGGGTTGGACTTGGGTGAGCTTTCCGTCATGGCAACAAAGGTGCTGTTTAATCCGTTTTGAACGTTAATCAAGAGACTACGCACAATAAAAAGGCATCGTCAAGAGGGCAAACTGGGGGAATTGAGTGGGGAAGCCGCATATTCCGCGGTATTTTTCATGCCTGGACATCACATCATGTTCTGCTGCGATTATTCCAATGGCCTTCAGCCGGCGCAGGGACAAACAGTCAGTAATCATTTGAGGAATCTCACATGCTCGCTACCCTGTCAGATGGTTGATTTCCCGGCCGCCATCGAACAGGGATTGGAAGGTGTGCGAGGATACGAGCCAACTGCATAAGGATTGCAGATGCGTTAACCGCAACGGGAGCTATAATGGGGACGCAAATAATGCCGGTGCTTCAAGGTTTCACTGCCATGTGCGGCGCAGTTTCCCGTGTTTTTTTCTCGACCTTCCAAGTTTGTCCCTGTCATCCCTAGCTCGTGAGCCGAGTGGTACGTCGAGAACATACCAGAGAACTGAACAGCAGAGCCCGACGCGAGCAATCTGATGCTTTGGATAATCTGAGCCCTGCATAATAAATATTTATCTTTAATTCTCAATCTTGTAAGACAAGTCGAGAACAGGCCAACCTCGGCTTGCTGAACCCTTGTGATCATTCCGTCCAGAATTTGGAAACCATACCCAGCTCTGTAAAAAGCCTCGTCTTTTCCTCTTCGTTCATTCTATCGTAGTCATACGATGCTTTGTCCGCATACCAAGCCTGTTTCCATTTATAAGTCTAAGCCCTAATGGAGATATCCCAACTTACCTTGGCCAGTTTCCACATGGTGTCCAAGCTCATTATTTCCCCAAAGTTGAATCCCCGTTGATCACACTAATATCTTGTAAGTGAATGAGTTCAATCTCAATTCCTTGAAAACTCACCCAAGCCACCGCTTCGCTTTCCTCGGCAAAGACATGGATAGTCCCGCAAGCAAATTTGACATCAGTCCACCAAGATGATGGCGGTGCGGAATAGTGAACGACGCATGCATCCCGTTCTGCCTGACCTTGTTCCAGGTTTATTCCCTCTTCTGTAACCTGGAAAACCAACTCCTGGCCGATAGAACCGGATTTGACCGTAACTCTGACGGGGGTTTCTGACGGCACGAGCATTGCGGCAAGACCGAAACCGCACCATGCACAGTTTACCCACCAAGACCGGTTCCCTTGACTCTATAAGCTGTCACGGCACTCGCGCACACAGAAAAAATTAGAAGAGAGATCCTACCACAACAAATGGCGTCGGTCTGGATAGCCCACTGTCAGCATTAACTCACTGAGCGGGTGTGATAGCACTCACAGATGAGAGAATGGATGGGCCATAGAAATGGGTGTAGGCGTGTACACGCCCTGCTTGTGAAGAACTACATGGTGCGCCTCCTCGAGCTGGCGAAGTGCATCATTGGCCTGCTCCTCGGTGACCGCAGCTGCAGTGACAATTTCTGAGATGGTTGGCGGGCGGCAGTGATCGAGATAAAAGGCAAAGATCTGGTATCGAACACGTCGGACAAGCTCATCCATGGAGTCGAGGCTCGGGAGAAGTGCGATGGAGAGTAGTTAACTTGGGGAGGTGTTGTTTGAAAAGGAGTTGAAACCTTTGGTTTATTCACTGCAGAATGGTCCAGCCTGAAGTATAAGAACCACCTCTCCTTGGGCTCATATTCATTCAACTTGTGGGCCACCGTAGATGTGAAGAGGATTGACATTTGAAGGGCGCGCCAGCTCTGGCGCGCCTTTTCAACAAGATCCACAGTTGTCACTCAGACGTCATCCTTGAGAGGGAAGGGCGACCCTCTTACGTATTTAGGGAGAAATTAACAAGGCGGGGTTTCGGTCCAACTGCACGGCATTCCCGTACGCATTGGCAATGAAGGTCTCGAGGCAATCAAAATCGGGTGCCAAGAGAGATTCACTCATAATAAACAACCGTGAATTCTTACACGCCTCTGTCTTATCTCAAATTCTATGTTTTGCGGGCCGAACTTTTTCCTCCCATCTTGCATCAATCGCCATTTGCTCACGTCTCGACTGAGCTTGCTGAAACTTGTCAAATGCATCTTGCTCTGCCCTCCATCGTGCCAATTCGGGCACGAGGAACTTGACGATAGTATCCGCGCACTCTTCAACCCTCTCCATGGGGATCATATGCCCACAATCGAGAAGAGTTTCTTGTACTCTTCCCGCCTCGACACCACCGCTACCGCCAACTCCTACCCCCGTTACTGCCAGCTTCTCTTTGCGGAATTTGGGAGCCGAGAAGTGTGACTTGTCGCCAAAAACGTACAAAACACTTGGACGTAGTTCAGGAAGCCGACGGTAAACGTGATTCGGTTCCGGGCGGTAGAATGGATACCCTTCAGGCAAACCCTCATCCGTGACAGGGTCTTCGTCCTCAAACCTTTCTCCGGGGACTCCTCGATATTTCGGTCTGAGATAGAGAAACAGCTCTTGATGCTTCGAGGTCGTGAGAGTAACCTGGCCTGTTGATGACGAGTTTCTAGGGATGGGGTGAAGCTCAGTCGGCATGACGCGGAGACCGTTCTTAATCCACAGGTCAAATACGCGAGGATCCCAAGACCGATAAAATTTGCTCCTGTTGAAACTTGCCGCTGCCTCCTCTCGTGACGGCCAGACGTCACGGCGGGACGTGGACTGGACACCAGGTATGACGCCTGCATTTCCAAGCTGTATTACCGGATCCAGAAGAACGAGGGAGTGCAAAAGGCGAGGATCCAGCAAGGATAGGTATGCTCTGCGTCGTGCTGGGTGAGCTCCAGGGACGAGGTGGGTTATTCGCCCGGATGTCTTACAACTGAGTGGCACCCATACTGTGCCCGATTCCGACAATAGGATGAGGTATCTCGTCTTTTTTCAGGTTGATCAGGTTCATCAAGTCTCTGGAATGGTCAAACCAGCTGGCTGAACTCGGTCAGCTTTGGGAGTTCCCCTCCACCTCGGCAGCAGAAAACGTACGGCCATTGCCAAGTATCTGCTCATTCAACACCCCTGATTCGCCCTGATTCCACATATCCGCGATCCAAATCGATCGAATTCTGAGGTCTCGGGATGCCATCCGCCTAACAACGGCATACCAGAGGGGTTCGTAGAGCTCCTGTTGGTGTGAGAAGATGATATCAACAGAACGTGGAAACTTGGTTAGAAGACCTTGGGAAAGCCGTTAGCGTGCGCAGCCACAATCGTCGCATCGCCCGGCTGCGGGTTTAGATTGTTTAGTGGAATATACTGCTTCACCGACAACACTGGTTGATCTTGGTCGCCGTTCTTCGTTGCTGCCCTGTACTCTCTTGAGTGATGCCCTTTGATCGTGTGTTGCACTTCGCGGAACAACGAGGAAAACATTCTAGCCCCGATTGATTGCTTATGAAGAAAGACTCCTGAGCCCAGAGGTGAGATGTAGGTTACTGGTTTCTTGAGGGCCGATGCAGGCGCACATCGACGCAACACCATTACAGCCATAGCGGTGAATCTCGAAATTGGTGTTCTGTTGAAACTCGATAATACGCCTTGCCTTGATCAAGGGTCCAGGGTCCCATAAAATGCGGAGGCCAAAGAACCCAAGTGACGGAAATCATCGGCCCGTAACCCATCCCTCGGTACCACTAATCCCCGACCCGAGGATCCCGGCATCTCTCCGCCGATCGCGAGGAGTGCCTACAATTGACTTCATCAGGGCGCTTTGGAATGCCACAGTTTTTGCCAAGGCGAGTGTATCAACGCCCTCTCAGGCTAGCATGAGAAAACCTTGGCGGCTCTTGGAATTGGGCTTCTAGAAAGACTGATAGTTAGAGACCCTAGTTGACTGATTTGGTCGAAGAGTTGGTCCAACGTCAACTCAACACCCTAGTCCTACGGTCTGCATTGAAACCCCAGATGATCCTATAGGCATCCAAACATCACGGGCTGTGGCAGAAGATTCTAATTGGAAGACTTGACCAGTCTAGAATACAAGTGCCCAGATGTACCTGCAGCGTGTTTGCAAGTTAATAAGTCGAACATGGGGTGGAGTGGTCTCCACTGCTTGGCCGATGCACACCCTTCGATTGACATATTCGACTCCTGTAGGTATATCAGATATCCATGGAAAAGTGGACTGAAACTCGTCATGCATGCACGTTTTCTAAACTCACCAAGCTTGGAAGATATCGGCTTCCTATGACCTGCATATTTGTGTCATGTTAAAGCTCGGGGAATGTATGGGTTTGTTCTCTCCTGCTTGCGGTCAGACATCTCCGGTGTGAATAATCCGCTTGAGCCCAGAGTCCGTTCACATTGGTCTGTTGGATCAAGGCTTGAAAGGCAAATATAGCCGTTCCTCGCATCGTCTTTGAAACTTTGATAATCCATCTCAATTCGAGACGTGGCGAGCTTCAAACAGTCGTACGTCCTCTGGTGAGTACACCTCACAAGCCATCGAGTCGAGGCGACCTCAAGCGAGACGGGCTTTTCTGAATTTCCATGAGCCTTGGCGAGTTTGCGAGGGCCTAAAATAAATCCTACTAAGAATTTTAAGGCTTTCCATGGCAATCGGGTCTTGCGGTTCTTTGACATATTTCTGCAGCTTATTCTCAGACACGGGGGGGCATAGGCTTGCCAGTTGCCTTGGGTACATTCAGCGCCTAAAACGATGCAAGGGAACACGCCTCAAACCAAGGAAAGCGGAAACGAGCATAGGACAATGAAGATATTTGCGGACGTGAAATCTGAACCAGCTGTCACGCGGAACCGTGAATAACTCCTCCCGACATGCAGGACCCAGTCCCCATGTCTCGTGCCGTCAACTGATCTTGTTTGTCACTAATCGGTATTATATCTCCATACAAATTCAGATGATTCCACCCGTGGTTTCGTGTATCGTCTCTGTCCTCCTTTCAAGTCGTCGTCATTGGAATTCTCGTGTCCGATCCAAGGTGCTTGCAAAGCTAGGGCTTAATTCCTCCATGAGACTAAGTGACCAAGAACACCGCCTCGACTCTCATTCGACATCAACAGTGCCTATCAACCCATCCAGGCAACCATACAATTAATATAATGGGGAACCTCCGACCCTGCCGGACTGTGGGGAGGATCTAGGGTGTCCGGACCCGACGAGTTGGGGCCGGCCGATCGCCTCGGAGGGACATATCGCCGATGCCCGATGGATGCCCTGCTGAATCTTCTGCAAAGCCCGACTGGCTGTACTAACGCTCCTGGCCAATGAGGCGTGCGAGAGTCGAACGGACCCAGTCGTCAATTTGGCAAGATTCGGTAGCGGGCCGAAGGTACAGAGCAGGGAGAAGGGGGTGCCCCGTTCGTCGATGACTCCAGGGGTAGAGGGTCCAGTATCGGTGCTAAGACGGACGATCAACGTTGTAGCCTTATGGAGACTAGCTCGAGGCCACAAAGTTCCCCGGCGCGGAGCGGAGATGAGATGAGAGACGCGCTCACGGCAGGCACGTGGAGACGGTCGAATGGCTAACCGAGGGTGATCAAGTTCTAGTAAGCAGTGATGCCAGGCGCAAGGGATGGCTTGCCCTGCATCTTGGCCGTCATCCTGGCCCTAACCGACAGGGCAGGGTGCTGCAGCCGAGAGCCTGACCCCTCGTGTCGGCATGATATGACCCAATGCCCAGCGCACGCCCAGCCACCATCGTCGGCGCTGGTGTCAGCGCAGAGGTTGCCCGGATGCATGTCCTCTCGTATGTATGACTGCCGGTCGGGAATGATCAGCGCAGGGTGTTATTAGAGCATTTCCACCGTTTTCCATGGCTCGGATGTCCATCTCGACCCAGCAACTCCGCAAGAGCCTCTGGAGAGTTCCTTGACACCGACTAGAGCGCGTTATTGAAACTAAAACGCAGCCACATTGCTTGACAAGCAGGGGTGGAGAGCCTTAACTGCGGGCTCAAAGCAGGGGCAGCAAGTACCCACAGGCCCTGCTGCAGCCGCAAATTGGCTGAGTCGATGCGAGAACCAGGTACTCCATAACTAATGCTCCGTGCTCCAGGGCTGATGAGTGCGGGAGGAATGCCTGTCGCATCATGGGAACCGTTTGCGGATAGACTGGCAGGGCGGCTGAACACACAAAGCATAACGACCCATCCCTCACTCAAGCCCCCCTGGGTTATTTACAGTACAGTACTGCACGTAATGCGTGCCAATGGATAACGGTCGATTGCGAGCAGATCACTCAGGGGCTTCGAGCCAATAGTCGGTTTCCTAATTACCGCCACCAACAATAAAAAAAAAATTCCAGCCCAGCTCCATTGACCCCGGTCCACACCATTGAAGAGATTTTTATCAACTATTGGATTGCAAGGCGAGTTGATAAGACCGATCAACCTCAGCTTACTCTTGGCAGTCACGCCGTCTCCAATGTGGCGCCCGCGATGCCTTTCCTCTGCAAGGCACTTATTGCAAGCCTGGGGCCATGGCTCAATAGCCCCAAGCAGCGAAGTAAATGAGCACAAGAGAAGACGGGATTCAGGGGCCCCCTTCGCAGAGACCGACTCCCTTTGCTTATCGCGACATCTAGACTTTGCGCCATGTTCCAGGCTCTGGGTCAAATCTCCTCCTGCCCCTGTCCCGTGCAGCGGATGTCTGTCGCCCAAGGTGCCATCTGGGCCAAGATTTAGTCGGGTTCTCGGCTTTTGTGGCTGTCTCTGCCAAGTCGAGTGGGATTCAGCTTGCAGGCTAAGATTGCGCCTTTGTCTTGTCGCTCGCTTGGGAATGCATATTATAACTGCTCGCCGGAAGCATTCAAGATCCAAGCCTTCCCGCTCTCGCCTGCCCCCCCCCCTTCCTGACGATATTTCTACGGCACGGACATGGAAAAGTTGCGCGAGATGGCATACGGCGTAAGAGGTTATAGCGCCCTTCCTACAAGCAGTTCTCCCGGCTTCAACAAATCACCCGAGAAGAACGTCGCCAGCTGCCAACTGATGCCGCGGAGACTGCTGCGGCTGTCGACCTGGGGCCTGCTCCTCGTCGTCGGCGCGATCCTTTTCGTCCCCAGTCTCTTGACTGTGCTGGTCTACAAGGTATACATCCCGAGCTGCAACGGCCAACGTTCCCACCTCTCGTCTCGAAAGCTGACATCTCTGGTCCAAGGGTCCTCAATACCTCTCTTCAGACAAGGCCGGCGTTCCAGCAGCACCGCCGAGCTTCCTCGATCCTGAAATAGCACCACCCATTCTCGCGCCTGAACCTGCGGCATCCGAGGTTGTTGATCACAAAGTAGAGGCCGTGGCCAGCCCGGAGCCTGTAGCACCGGTCTCCAACACGCCCGTGCCTGAGGCGGTTCCGTCCAGCACTCCCGACCCTCCAGCGCCGCCCAAGATTCCCGAGCTCGAATCTGGGGACCGCCGCCTGGTTATCGTCCTCCCCGCTAACAACCCCACCCATGATCTCTGCAAGGTCATCACCAGCGCCGTTGCTCTCGGCTACCCTGCCCCCGTCATTCTGAACTGGGGAAAGAATTACGACGACTCCAGCGAATGGCACGGCTCTTCCCACCTTGGCAAGATCATCGGAACCCTCGAGTACCTCGATTGGATCTCGCGCCATGACACTCACGAGGGCGACAAGCTGAGAGATGACGATATCGTCCTCCTCACCGACTCGTACGACACTTGGTTCCAGCTTCCACCCGACGTGCTGCTGCACCGCTACCACGAGGCCAACAGACAGGCCAACCTGCGTCTTGCCGAGCAGTGGAAGCGCCCCGGCGAGATGCCGATGCAGCAGACCATCATCGTGTCCACTCAGAAGAAGTGCTTCCCTCCCCCGTCATCAGGATCCAACCTCCACTGCAATGCCCTGCCCGAGAGCCCCCTCCGCTCGGATCTCTACGGACCGGAGACGGACCAAGACCCCAAACGCTACCACGATGTGCGGCCGAGGTACCTCAACAGTGGAAACATCATCGGCCCCGTCAAGGACCTGAAGCATTACTTCCGCCGTGTCAACCACGTCATGGAGAGAAGCCGGTCTGACGGAAAGTACCTCTACAGTGACCAGGGCATCTTCGGCGAGGTGTTTGGGGAGCAGGAGATCTGGCGTCAATGGCTCCGCGAGCAGTCGAGCCTGGACGTCGCGGGACAAGAGGCTACCGTGCTGCTTCGAGAGAACTTTGAGTACCACGTTGGCCTCGACTACTCCCAGCAGCTGTTCATCCCGACCGTGTTCGAGGAGGAAGACGGCGACATGCTGACGCTCAACAACGAGACGTACATCCGCGAACGGTCGTCAGCGCTGGACATCTCGCCTGTGCGACTCAACGGTGTGCCGGACGACCTCCAAAATTCCACAAACCCCCTGAAGAAGCTTGGCTCCCAGGTCAACCTGGACTGGGGCGAGATGCCGCTATACGCCGACTTCTACACCGAGGCCATTCCTGTGGTCATCCACCACAACGCACACAAGAACGGTCTCAAGGAGCGCCGCACAAAGTGGTGGGACCGGACATGGTATTTCCCACACTTGCGGGATCTCCTCGCCGCACAGCTCGCGCCAAGGGAGCGCAAGCCTCTGGCCAAGATCCCCGCCTCGAGTGGCGGAGACGTGGTGTACTGGGCACCCAAGTCATACGAGGTGAAGAGGAAGCCCAGGATGTTCAAGACATCAATGGCCAAGAAGGGCCTGGAAGAGGCGTCTTTCGAGAAGGTGTGCAAGTCCAAGAGGGAGGCCAATGGGGAGGGGTCTCACTGGTATGACCAAGTGTTTAGAGACGGCAAAGGGGCGTTTTAGACTCACAAGCAATGTGCCATCCATGTATTTATAATTACGACTTTTAATATTCTTTTTGTAAACGGGATACAGGTTATCAAGATATCATTACCATCACTTTTTTTAATAAGCATGAGCAACCTGAGTGACTGCGTCAGCACGCTTTTCAACGCTCGGAATTTAGGTATTGGTGGTGACATTCCAGCCTCGTATGGCGCAAGACACAGCCCTGGTAGGTTACTTCAGTATTTGAGACAATAACAAACAGGCTGGCCATTGGCTTTCAACACCCATTTCGTAGCAGATGTCTGGGGGAGGGCATTCTGTTTGGACCAGGGCACCAGACAATGGCTCTAGGGTAAGGTAATTGACACCGACGAGTTGACGACCCACAGCTGATGTTGACGAGCAAGCCGAGGACGGACCTAAGCTTGACAGACAAACGTGTCAATGTTGGGTACCACCTAAGTTATTTCGCGTCACGTTCAGTCATGGCACTTTTATGGCCTCATTACAGGCCTGACGTATGAAAAGAGTACAAAACTTGGTATTTGCTCTGGGGACATGTGTTTGCCTCCCTGGGTCGTGGCTTTCTGACTTGAATTCTTGAGGAGAGGCTTGTATTTCAGCACCCAAAGGATAAAAGAACACTCCCTGGGTACCGTTATCTTCGGAAATCACGCTCCGAGTTGCGGAAATAATATTAACTAGCGAGAGGATACCAGCCAGCGCTCGTTGCAAGCTTTGTTAATTCTCACTGCTTCACCCTCTTGTCGAGATTGAAATACTTCCAGGTGCACTTACTTGTTCCCAAGTCAAAGTTTTGATCATCTGGTTTTGAGAAACGATCTCAATCATATCTGGACCTTTCTATTCCAATCCACCTCGCTTCAGGTACTAGAACGCCCACTTTGATCAGGTAGGCGGACGAGGGATAACACCCACATTGAGAATTACGTGATGAAATTTGCTATCCTGTATCCTTTGGATCCTGCAAGAAATCCTCCGACGTCAATCCTGGCCCAGGAGGCAAGATCCCCATGTCCCGTTTGAAACGTTCAAGCCATTCTGGATTATCTGCCGCCGTTTGGTTCCATGGATCATCACTGGACATGGTTAGAAGCTAGTTTCCTGCCATTCCGATAAAAGTACCAACTCACTCATCATACAGAATCCAGCGTGCCTGGTACTGTAGTTCATCATCTGTTGGAAGACGCTGTTGGGGGTTGTTGGGAGACATGGCCGATTTCACAAAACGAGCCAGCTCACGCGCCAGGCGACGATAACAATTAGCCTCGTTAAGTAGTGTGAATGATGGCCCCCTGAGGCTTAAAGGTTCCCCTAGCATATTTTCGGGAGCATTCTTCCCGCCGTAGACGTATTCCGAAGTGCCTGACCGTCTAGCAGCGAAACCAGTTGGGTTGTTTCCTGGAGCAGGAATGCTCTCTGTGTTGGAGGGCAGGAAGCTGTGGCGAGGAATTTGCTGTGGGTGAGGTATAAGAGTAGCGGTACCATTGTCAAGCGTCCGAGAGAGTAGATCTGACCCAGACGGCAACCCTCCGACGGCCGACTGGAAGGTTGTGTCATCAGAGGCCAGCGATGGGAATATCGACGTATGTTGCGCCACAGGTTCAATCCCAGGAACATCCGACGCTCCGATATTCTCATTGAAGAGATGAAAATCCAACGAGAGTTGAGCCCTCTGACGAAAAGTACAGAGCCATTCTGTTGAGAGGTTGGCTAACCTCAAGAGCCAGTTGGCCACGTCATTCCAGGGCGTTGACGAGATTTCTTCAGCACGGCCAATGATGCGGCATGCTTCCTCCCGAAGGTCTTCGGTGCTTGTTTCGAGGCCAAAGGACAACTTCAAAACCGCAAACTCCTGGAGCTGCTGCTCCATGGGGCATTGCTCAAAGAGGTTGTCTTTTCCGTTGATCTTGAGGATAGCTAATCTGTTCTCGGTGGCCGAGCGAAGGGGGCCAAATTGGGCCCGCTGGCTGATCTCATTGGACGACATGAGCAGGTCTCGTAGCCACGAGGAGTGGGACGATATGCCCTGCTGAGAGAGAACCTCACTGGCAAAGATGATTCGACACGCTTCGAGTTGCAGGTCTTCATCTGTGGGCTTCTCGCCTCGCGTTTCTTCATAATTCGTCATGAAGTAAGAAAGCTCGAGCTTAATGAGCTCGTAGGCACTGCGAGGCGACTCAACAGGCACGTCGCTGGCTGCGAAAGGGAAGGGCGAATACCGTTCATCCTCGATGAGGTCTGTTTCAGACGTTACAAGATCGCCACTTAACTTCGACGGACAGACACCACTTACAAGGCGGTACAGAGTTTTCGACCAAGTCCAGCACATGAGCCTCGAAGCCCCAGCCTCCCTTCCAGTCGGCCATGGTACAGCCGGTCCGGAAATGCTCCGCAAGATGTTCCACGCGGACATCCCAGCTCTCTAGATGAATGTCACAGAACCCACATCGTGAACGTATCTGGATGTTTGCGACTTGCCAAGTGGCGCACCAGTCCAGAAAGTCGGCGTTATGAACAAGCCTGAGATGTTGGCGCAGGTGGTCTTTCCGGAAAAAGGTACGCTCCTCTGGGGGTTTCTTGTGACACATAGAGTAGTTATGGTTCTTGAAATGCATCTCGTCCGGATCAACAATGCCACAGAAGACGCAGCAGGTCTGGTCGTTTTTCTGAACGCGACAACCATCGGGCGCGCATATCCATCTCTCTAGAGATAGATGAAGTGACTTCTCGTGGCGCTGCCAGTCATATTTTCTTCCAAAGGTCTCTGTGCAGAAAGTACACTGAAACGTTTTGAGAGGAGCAAGCAGTGAACTGTGGCCAACGTTTCGCTTCAAAAAAGCCTTCTTTCTGCGTCGGCGGCGGGTTCGTTGGCCCTTTAATCCGTGAGACCCGGGAGAGGCGGATGTCTGTGACGCAGCCATTGAAGCAGATGATCCGTTGCTGGAGATGCCAACGCTGCTCGCTGACGAACTGTGGTGAAGTGATGAGGCTGACTCGTCAGTCGACAGAGTACCATGAGAGTTCCTCGACTGCAAAGACAATTCTGTCTTGGATGAAAGAGCCCGGGCGATGGCACTAATGGAAGCGGCTTCGTCCTCGGGAGGAGAATCCACCCAACGCTCAAGCGGATTCATGTTACTGGGCTGGCTGTCGAAATGCCTTGGTTCTTCGGTTCGCCGCTGGGCTTTTATCGGCAGCGACCGAGGCTGGCGAGGCATCGGAGAAGTGGGACGCTTGACTTTCATCTTTCCTCTTCGCCGAGCATTAGCAAACCAGTCAGCGATCTGAGTCTGACTGAGGCCAGTCTTGCGTTGAAGAAGTGCCTTTTCCTGCTCGTTTGGATAGGGATCCTGCGCATGCGAATGGAACCAATCCCTCAGCACTTTGACAGTTTCCCTCGAGAACCGTGCCCCAATCTTGAACGGTATTGAACGGTCATTGTGACCAAAAGACGTGTCAGCGTCGTGATCGAGACCCAGCTGAGGGAGCTTGGTGGAGATATCTGGTGCTTCTGTTGAAATACCCGTCGTGGTGATTTCAATATGACTGCTGAGAGTATCAGCCTCATCAGAGACCTGCCGAAAGTTCTGAGACCACATTGTTGAAGCCAATTCCCGATCTTCACACCCGGCTTGGGAGCCAGACAAGTCGAGGGACTGTGGTATGGCCGAGGCAAGACTGCACTCGCGCTTAAGGGCAATACACGAGATGCAGTGATTTCTGTATTGTTCCTCTCCCACCTGCCTGCACTGGTATCCCGATATGGCGCATTGCACGCAGCCTGCTTCCGATGGCGGCTTAACAACATCGAGTTGAGTATCCGCCAGATGAACAGTCGTTAAATGATCGAAGTCGGACCCGGCCGTGGGCAAGCTGGCACGATTATCCTCAACATCTTGGATGCGAGAGCTACGCGATACCTCGACGCCTGGTTTGACGTTCACGTTGGCCAGAGGCTCCGTGTCGACAGATGTGAGAGCATCTGGTTGGATGAAGGGAATGCGACCATCGTCACAGTCTATCTGGTCGAGGCTATCCCAGGTGGCCATGTCTGGACGGGATGTACAATGATCATATATTTATGGAAGAAGAGACGGTCGTTGTGGTTTGGGAGGACATACTCAAGAGAGGGTCAGTCTATTAGTAATAAATAAGCACGATCAAGGACATGCTTACTATTGCTAGTTACCTGACGGACCCCGCTCTCGGGTGCTTCTTCCGTAATCCCGGAGAGCACCCCAGAGTATGCGTAGGTCACTCGGGAGCCAGGTGAAATCCTCAAGTAAGAATATAGCTCTTCAAATTGCAAGTTGCCAGGCGAAACCGGTGAAAAGGCATACTACTAAACCTGGAAGGCCCGAGGCTTCCGCGCCTCTACTGCGGCACTGGTCCCTTGATTCGGGGGGCATTCCTTGACACATCAGGGTGAAGCCTCGGATGTGTCGGATTCCGAATATCAAGGGAAGGAAATCTATCTGACTGGTTGTTGTATGACTTCATCTATGTAATGCCATGGTCAACGCCAACGGCCTCATACGCAAGCCTCTGCTGCTGGAAGATGCCACCAAGAAGCCATTGGATGCGGTCTCTCTCGCCTCGGCCAAGCATCTTCTGCAGATGTCGTAAAGGAGTATCAATACTGAGACCAAGAAAAATGTTCACAATGCCGAAAGCGAGTACGGTGATGATTGCGATGCCCACTGAACTTATATAGCCGGGGCCGCTCGAAACCCGTTGCCTCTTGTATGCCTCAATGTCGGGAAGTAAGGTAAGCTCGTTTCGGCAAAAGCTGGTGTAAATATTGGGATGATATGCAAACTGGTAGAGGTGACTTTTCTGTTGTTTATTTGGCATGTCAAAAGATACCGAAACCGGTCACGACGGGGCGTATCATGGTTTCGTTATTTGCTAGGCTTTCAGCGGGCTGGTATGTGAATCAAAATCGCTTTGAATCATGATCTTACTGGTCATATGGCAGCCACCTCCAGCCATTTCTTTCAGCTGGCTTCATCTCACGGTCCAGACCTGATGCCAAAACAAGCATGATACCTTGGCCCTCTCCCTGATTAATTGTCGGACATGGGCCACCAGACATCCGCTTTGAGTGGCAACCCTCAGCATCCCTTTCGCTTTCGCTGGAGGCCCCATGACGAATCCTGGATGACGCGTGCTAAGATATTACTGGCATACACGTCCAAACCTTTTCGGGCCATGATGGTTTTGGCTTCTTCTGGGAGGAAATGAGTCAGGCGAGAAGGAATGGTTGTCCCTCGGATCTCCTTGGATGGCTGGGGCCATCTGGAATGCAGTGTTGACTGAGGCTTGTTTGAGCTTACCAAGAGTAACTCGGCTCTACAATTCTTCTCTAATACGCTCCCACGTCTGCAGCATATACTCCTCCAACAGTTCCCAATCTCCAGGGTACAGGCTCGCAGTGATCCAGTAATTGCCTGCCAAATCTCTTCCGGTGACACCAAAACAGTCCCTCTCAAAGAGATTCTCGGAGATTGAACCACAGTGCATGTACACCGGTCTTCCGAGAGGCGTCTTGTCACTGGTGGAAGACGACGCCTTGACGATAGCCGGACTAAAGTCGACAGCATTGAACAGGTCGAATTTTGTCCAGTTGGAGAAGACCACAAGCTGGGCTTCTGGGTCACCATACAGCGGTTCCCTGTTGCCCCGACACTCCCTGAAAATACGAAGTTGGGCTCGGATCTCCTGATCTTTAGCCTGCTGTTGAATGCTCAGTCGCACCGCATGTGCCAATTGCCCAAGAGGCCCGTCGTGAAGGACGTCAACATCAACAGACGTGTACAGCCCGCAAGCCAGGTTTTGGACGTATACTCCTTTCGTCTCCCAGTGAGCATCGAGTCGACTCTTGCTACCAAGAGGGTTGAATATCAATGCTGGGCGGTTTCCTCCGCGACATTGAGCAGTGATTCTCGTCGCCCAGGCAGTAAAGATATCTCCTTCGCTGATAAAGGGGGTAGTTTCGCCTCCGTAGATGGCTTCGAGCTCCTTCATCGAGCTACGCCTTAACTTGGATAGAAATCCGGCAGGGAGAAACATGGCACGGGTCTCGACGGGTGGCTGCCAGTATGCGTTCCACAGCATTCGAAGACCGAATTTTGCTAAACCCCAGCCTTTGATCTCGTTCGGTGCAAGGACAAATTGTGAGGTGCTCTCTGCATCGGTGCCGATACCGTCCAGAACATCTTTGCGAGCTCCCAACAATGCTGGCACGGCATGCTCATCTCGAATCGCTGTGGACCAGGCTGATAGAATCTCTTTCAGACCAAGAGCACCGGCAACTGCGTGCGGCCAGAGGAGAGCAACAAGGGTTGCATCGCTGAAGGATGTAATATGTAGGCCGAGTATCGGATGGTCGCCGCCAAGGTAATCTTTCAGTGAAACTGGTCCGGCTGGGCCAATGCTGAATTGCCGGAAGTGAGCTGGGCCCTTTTGCAACGAAGGGCCATCTGTTATCTTGGGCAGCTCCCTTGCAAGACCATGTTCTTCAATACTGATTTCAAAGGCCTCAGTGGTAAACCTGACGGCAGGACGCTCCAGAGTAAACTTTTCTGGTACATGGATCTCGAGAGAGCCGTCGGACTAGAGCAATATCAGCACCACCGTCGCAAGGCTAATCGGGAGAGTGTCCATCATGAAACTCACCCGCTGCCGAAGCCGGCCGCCAAGCTTCCTCCAATCTCCTTGCTCCAATAGCTTTACGAGGCCATCATGAAGCTTATCAGCGTCGAGTACTTGGTTGAATCGTAGGGTCTCGCTCAGGATGATTGAACGGCCACCGTGGAGGTTGTCGAGCAAATGAAGAGGGTAAACGTCATCGGTTTCTATTCTAGGATACTGCGTCTGGCCGAATAGCGAGCCGCGCAGACGATTTAAGGCTTCCATATCCCTAGGTCGTGTGCGAAAGGAGGGACATGAGGGCAATGATCGAAGGGAATGACGTTGGAGTTTTGGTTCCAATCTCCCTCCGATCCTTCGTGCCTCCAAGCAACGGCAGTAAGCGCTAGTGTAAGCGAGGCACAATCCAGTGAAAACATCTAATTACCCCAGCAAGTTGCACGCTTATTGGTCAGCGAGGAATCCGAGCATCACAATGCCAGGGCAGAACAATGACTACAATGACAGTTGGACAACCGTGATATGCTCAGAATATTATTATATTTCAAGCTAGACTTTTACCCTTGCAATCCCGTCCAACCTATCCAGAAATTTAAAGAGCGTGAACATCACCAACACAAGTCCGGAATAGGAACGAACTCAAGCCACAGATTATAAAGGACTGATGAAGGAGTGAAATTGGCAGGTTTGGCAGAAAGAAATGGTCTCGCCTGAGTCGCATCCAACGTTGGCAATGCAACGCACAACTCCCTAGTCGGCAATACCCATCCAAGCGAAGCAGTGCTTGAAGGCATGAGCCTCCAGAGCAAACAGACCACCATGGTCAAGCATGGCAGCAGGGTGCCACTGGTCAGGAGTAAGACGCTCCAGCAGGTCGGGGTAGCTGTTGAGACCAGATGGCTCAGTGACGCCCCACGGGTTGCGGAGAACAATGTACTGCTTGTCACCCTTGACAGTGTAGCCGAGGACAGAGTAGGCGTGGTTGGCCACGACGTTGCTTCCTCTGTACATGTCGCCGGTGGCGTAGGTCCAGGCGGTCATGGGGTTGATGGTCTTGAAGTTGACGCAGTTGGAGCGGACAAAGCCGAGGATGCTGTAAGCCGAGTGCTTGTCCATCTCGTAGTAGTGGGGGTCCTGGCCGTTGATCTGGGCCATGGCCTTGACGGGGTCACCGCAGTGCGTCTTGGTGATGTCGGGATGCTCAGAGGAAGAACCAGTGATCCACTTGGCAAAGGCCTTCTCGTACAGGGAAGGCCAGATGTCAGCACCGTCGCTGGAGCGGCAGTAGATGGGCTCGTTGTTGGAGTTGTTGATCGGGATCTCGTAGTTGACCTCGACGGTCTCGGTGCGGGAATTGTTCTGTCCGCCCTTGTCGTGGAACTTGATGGCGAGCTTCCTCTTCTGGTTCTGGTCGTGATGGACCCTGGTAGCCCGGTTGATGCAAGACGGGTCGGACCAGAAGACGGAGAAGAGAGCGGCAATCAGCCAGCTGTTGCTCGAACAACCCTGCGTGGGGTCATCGAAGCCCTGGAGGCGATTCATCTGCTCTCCCACGCGGAACATGGCCAGGTCACCGATGAGGCGCTTGTTGACGTCCTGGAAGAGACGGTCGTACATGTCTCGCCAGCTGCCGTTGGTCGGGCTCCATTGACCGCTGTGCATTCTGAACTCGCTGACGAGCTCGTTGATGGACATGGTCAGCTCACGGTTGGACAGTGTCTTGCCCAGAGAGTGGGCGTTGAGGACGAGGTGCATCTTGCCGTTCTGCATGCGGGCCATCTTGACCTTGGCCTTGCCAAATTCCTTGAGGCCGATGTGCTCAAGGTCGTCCAGTCTCTGGACCTCAGAGAGGTCAGGAGTCATCAGGTCACGCTCCTTGAGGATCTTCATCTCCTTCTCGGTCAGCCTCTCAGCCCGGCGATCCTTCTCGTCGAGCTTGAGGCCAGCAAAGAGGACAGAGTTGTGCTTCATGTCGAAGAGCTCATCATAGTCGGTCTGGAGAACATTGGACAAGATGGTGGCCGAGTGGGGCGAGAACTTGTCGATCTTGCGGCCGACGAGAGCCTCGACCAGGGCGTAAGGGTTGACGGCCCCGACGTGGATGTACTTGGGGGGGGAGTCGGGGTTCATCTTGCCCCTCTTGGAGGAAGATTCCGGGATGGGGCTCACGTCACGCATCTCGTCGTAGTCCTGAAGGCCATCCGAGCCAGGAGCCGACGGCTTGTCGATCTTCTGGCCGAGAAGAGCCTCGACCAAGGTGTAAGGGTCGATGTTGAGGGTGCGGCTGTCCTGAGAACCGGAGAATCGGAGGTCACCCATGTTGATGGTTTGAATTAGGCAAAGAATGTTGACAAAGAGGGAAGGTTGAGTTGGACTGGTGCAGTATTCTGAAGATGGTAGTGATCAAGACGAAGCTGGACTGATCTAGCTGTGCTGTATCATCAAATTCCTGGGCATGGAGGGAGCTTCTTATACATCCTTTTCACCTCATACTCCTCTGGTCAGGCCGTATGAGGTCTCCATCATGAGCCAACGCCACATTGTCAACAATGAATCACAGATGCGTCCAGTACAACTCTCTCCGCACGAATATCTCGTCTGGCCGAGAGTTCCATCGAGTCTGGTGGTCTCATGTCGGCACCACCTTGGCCTCCTCGAGATGGCCGAGTGTCACTGTGCCGGTCTGCTGAGAGCCTGAACCGTACCTTCTGGGCCAATGGCCTGGAAGCCCCGATGCAATCGACTGAAAACTCGGCTGGTCTGCGAGCAAACTGAGGAGTGAGTTTTGCTTCAGCCGAACGCCTCCTTGCTGAAGGCTTGCGCAAGCGTGTTCACAGGCTCAACTCCAGTTGTATTGGTGTCTTTTGGGTTTTCCCCCGCATTGCCACTTTTGCAAGTCGGCTGTTGATAGAGTTTTGATGGAACGGTCCGTTGGCCTGATCGGCAAGGGCTGGTTCTGTGCTCATTGGGGGATCGTTGTTTTTCTTTTTCTGCGTGAGGGTATGAATACAGAAATGGGAGAGTATGATTGATGGTAGGCACTCGTGAAACGCGGTGTGATCGAACGGCGTCGACGATGTAACCAGGCACACAGCTTTAACTGGACAATTGACGGTGGCTTGCAACAATACTGACCGACGATAGCCGAAATTAAGGCCGTCATTCATATTGCAGAGATGCAATATTAAGAGGCTGAAATGTTGACCCATCTACTCCATACTATGCCTTCGCCAAGTGATATTCCCCCCTCCGTCAGAGGCGGGGTCTCCTATCCGTCTTGAAATCATACCCCAACAAATTCTGAGGGGACTTTCTCTTTGTAAACCCTGCGTCACTATCGGGCAATCGCACTGATTGAAGTCGGGCTAACGCCTCTACATGATGCGTATGGACCCTTGGGGTTAGTTGCAGCGTCATCATTACGGCGCGTCAGCTCAAGGTGACTTTGACGCTGCAGAAACCCGCGCGCAAAATCTGTGCGGGCACATTATTAGGGTTGTGACAAATATGAAATTTCTTTCAACTGAGGTGAGGTCTCAGGCTTGGATAGCCCGTGGCTGCTCTGACATTGAGTGCACACGATGGCACCGTTCTCCTCGCAACACGCTCCTCGCACATGCTTGATGATCAGATAGTCACTGTCTCGTATTTTCCAGGCTAACAGCAGGTAGATAGATGGATGAAAATGGGCAGAGATCGTTTAGTCCGGATTCGGTCCTTTTCTGGTCCGCCAAAGCCGGGGCTGCCATTTCACTGCCAGGCCGAGAGCCGAAGAGGCCGGAAAGGCTTGCAGAATAGACCTTGTTGGCACAGTAGCGTTCAAGATCAGTGTATAGTGGACGAAGATACTGTGTCACTCTCGTCTCAGTTGAAGGGACGCGAGCCCAACTACGGCTGTCTTCATCCGCCGTCATCCGAACCTCGCGCTTGTCTGGCTGCTCGTTCTCGGAAGCAGGCAAAACCATCAGGCACCACCACGACCATCTTGAAGAATCGGGCTATATGAATTTTGTTTTTAAATTCTGGCTTGCTAAGATTTCAACGTAGCATAGTCCATAACTTTATTATGAAAGTGAACCTTGATGAGTGTACCAGGGTAGTGAGACTTGGGCTGATTTCATGGCGCCTAATTGACTACGGTGAATATGTACGATCAGAAACTAGACTGGACAATTAATTATAATCAAAATTAATTTGACACTCCAAGGTGTTTGGCAATGGATTTCATGCAGGACGCTAGCCCTTTGTCTCTCATCAATAATCACGTCGCCCTCCATGGTCTATATGCTACCAGGAAGGGCCAAGACAGAGGGATTCCACAAGAACAGGGGTAAAATACAGAGTCATTAGGATGAAGAACAGAACATAAGAAGAATTTGAGATGTGCAGACACAAATAATATGCAATTATTGGCTCTATCGCCGTGATTTTGCTGGAATCTTGAGATCCCGATAAGCCCAGGAGGAGCCGAAGGATTATCGCGATTTCAAGGCGCATCTATTTACCTATAGAGCTTGAGACCTGGAATTATCTAGAACTCCTGTATTTCAAAGCCTTTCACTACTTTTTAAGCAAGTCGATATCATTATGTGGTGGTGGCTAGGTCACTTGGGGAATTTCTGGACTGTCTGTGGAGGGACAGTCGACATAGCATTCAAGACTGGAGTACTTGACCATTGAAATTTTCGAAGAGTCTTGTAGCTCATGTTATGTCAAATACCTTTCATTTAATTATCTTCCTAAGCCTATTGATACAGCTACACAGCCGATCTCGATTATCCGGTACCACCAGAGGTTATTGAAAGGGAGGGTCTCGTGAATGCTCCCCATAACGCAAAGATGTCACTATGATTAACGGCTTCTGATTTGCTAGGTCTTGAACCTAGGCTTATGGCCTATGCGTTCTCACGTTTAGCAAGCTCTTACCATTGGGTATGAGGATGGGAAGGGGGAAGAGAAGTGATGAAGTCGGCATTGTCTCGCGCAGGCGTAAGAAGCCAATGGTAATGAATGGAAAGAGTAGTCGCCTAGCAAATTTGATCTGGGTCACAAATGTCTCGCGAGACTTTACTCGAGTGCCGTATCCAAAATATTTAGAAGTGTGCCATCCAACTCAACGCGGGGCCTCCGATGAGATTGTTGAAGTTGTGAGACAGAATGCACAGAGAGTTGTAGAAAGTATTTTTAAGAATCAAATCACCACTTCACAAGCTGAAGTATGTTCTAAGCCGTAATAGCGTCAATGTTCTTTGATAAACTAGTTTATCCTTCGTTCAGCCAAGGGGCTTCTTGTGCGCTCGTGCATTTCGACTTACCCTGGACCAAGCTAGAAGCTGGATAAGTCTTTTACCCCAACCCCTTGCCAGCATCCCCGCCGGGGACAAACGCGGGGAAACTGGAGCAAAGCCGAGATCTCGGTCCACCTTGTAACGTAATCTGTCAACTGCAACTGATCTCACTGTCACTGGAAGCTGCATCTCTTCTCCAGTACCCACTCAGTTATGACCCTGCTCACCCTGGGATTGATCCCTCTTCCACTGGATCATGAGTCATGTCAGGGCCGATAGAAGGCGACTCTCGCACCTCGCTGCCATTGCCGCCTCCTCCGCCGTCGATAATGAGGCAACGGGCGGCTGTAGTGTCGCCTATGAACTGTCGGTCATGCCGAGGGAGAAAGGTGAAGCTTCAGAACCCGCCCGCGTATTGATAGCATACTGACAGGGCCAACAGTCCAAGTGTTCTCGGGAAATCCCCATCTGTGAGACATGTCACAGGCACGGATTCCAATGCATTTACGGTAGCGACGTCGACTCTGAATAACGTAGCACTAGACTAATGGGATGCTTAGATGCCACTCCAAAGAAGCGGATATCGCATTCCCATCTAGTCAAAGACCTCCTTCGCCGAATGGACACACTGGAGAAACGATGCGTTGACTCGGAATCACATCCGAGCCAGGATCAAGCATCCGACTTGACACCCGCCGGAGTGTCGACAGATTCACACGAGTCGATCTCTCCAGTACCTCAACCAATCTTAGACATCGCAACTCGCCGAGAAATTCTCAACACTTTCTTCTCTAACATCCATGGGAACCCTTACATCTTTCTCGACGAAGAGACTACTCGAAGCCAGGTCCTAAACGATCAAGTCTCAGGTGCCTTCCTTCATGCTCTAACGGCGGTAACGGCTCGGTATGGTAGCTTGTAGTCTTTTATCGGAGTCCTTGGCTAACAAGTCGCAGCCACGTCCCAGTGTCTGATGCTGCGGGGAAAAACCGCCGAGCAGAACACCATCTGCAGCTCTCTGAGCAATGCGCCAGCTCCTGGGAACTTTCATTAGAGAGCATACATATCACAATGATGCAAGCAATGTGCTTGATGTCGTTGGGTCAAGGGGCAGGAGCCTGGATGAAAATCGGTGCAGCAATTCGCATGGCCCAAGGGATTGATTTGCAGAAGCAGGCGGCAGATGAGTACGCGGAATCTGCGGACCGCCGCAATTTGGCCCGTCATTGTGTCTTCACTCTCTATGCCATGGATCGTTTCTGCGTCTGCGGATCAAACAGGCCGATGCTCATACGTGACGAGTGGCTCCGGGATGTTAGACTGCCAACGCTCAAGAATGATTGCGCCGACTTTGGTGCGCCTCTGAAATTCAGCGAAGTCCTCAGCCAGAGGATTGATCAGAGCCAAGCACAACTCATAAACGGCATGTTCACCGGCATCGTCAAGCTACTCGGGAAGTCGACTCATTACCTGCAGAAAGGGGGGGTTCAAGGTGATAGCCACTTCCCGTGGCACCAACACTCGAACCTCTCCAAGCTTGCCGAGGAGCTGGGTTGCTGGAGGGATCGAGTTGAATCTGTTATATCATTTCAGAATCTGGACTGTTCCAACGAGACTGACATCAACAGATTCTACTTGAGTTGGTTCCTATACCATGCCATCATGGTCCGTGTCTACCGGCAGTTTCTTCCACTTATCATGGCCTATAGAACTTCCGACGATGAAGTGTCAGATCCATGGCAGCAGGAAACGGCGCGGAAGTGTGTGGATCATGCTGTTACAATGTCAAAGCTGTGTGATCAAGCACAGTCGCACGGCTACTCGTGGCCGTTCTTTACTTCGTACGTTGCGCTGCATCTTGAATGTCCGTCTGTTTACACTGGCAACAGGTTTTGCCTTGCATCAGCGGCAACGGTTCTGATACACGCAAGATACTACGATTTTGCGACTGGCAGTGTACCTCACCTCGTGACTATCGTGGAGCGGCTCGTGGCTATGCAGAGTCGAAATCCTCTCGTCGAACATCAGGTATACTCACTCCGGATGGATATAAGGAGAGAAGACACTGACTGGTTAGTGTGAGATGTTGAGGAGGATGCATAAACGCCACGCTGGGATGATCAAGGAGTACTGCTCTGGTACGCTTGTGACGACCAACATCCATCTGACGCAGTTTTACAAGAGATACCCAGAGGGCGAATTTGACCCAAGCCACATTCCTTTTTCGCAACCTGGAGACTGGAAGGATTCAAGGTGAGAGCTGTACCCTGGCAACGCTATCCCCGCCTGCTAATAGCGATAGCCTGGACGGTCCCGATGATCTGTTTGCTTTGGGGTCTCTACCGGAACAGCTTGGCCATCTCCGCGGAAGGCCTTACACATTCGAGGGCGGTCATGATTCTGCTCTCCAATCTCCTACAACACAAGGGACGTTGTATCCAGAGGACACCTGGGTAGGATCTCCCGGGCTACCATTGCGAAGTGACATGGTCTCCATCTCAGATGCTCTTGACGGCTATTTTGAACCGGATGGCTCGCTTTATATGTCTACGGCCGCGACGGAGAGTCAGGACTACGGAGCCATGGATCAAGAATTTTTAAAATCTGTATGATGTCATTTGCTCAATATTACCGCTGAGGAAAGAGCTGACCCAATTGCAGGTTTTGGAGCACATGGAGGGAGATTGTACAGGTATTGAATTCTAGACAGAGCATTGTTGGCGCTCACCGGCTACTGTGGGGTGTCTGATCGGTCGCGAATAGCTTCAGCCATGGCTCGACGAGACCAGCTTTGAATAACAAGTCAAATATTACGTTGTGTGGCTTGCCTTCAACCGCAGGCTGCATTCAGTGATCTCAATGATTCAGTATTTGTCTCTACAGGTACTAATAAGGAAATGGATCATGAATGCTGAACAAGTTAGACGGCATGCGCGTCAATGAATCATCAGCCAACACCGCAAACATGACGAGCTCCCTTCTCCCTCTTCTATTGGCGGACTTATTCCTTTCTTTGATTGGCGGACTCTGGACAAGCCGATGCCTTTTGAACCCCGCAAAGATCGCCCGTTCTCTTAAATCTTTATCCACACGCTAGCCCTGCTCGAAGCCTCCGTTGCACCGAGGTAAGCTGCTGGCATTGAACGACCGCCATGCGAGAATCACCACCTGGATGACATGATCATGGAATGTCTCATATTGATCTACGATGTCGCAAATGCATTTGTCGTTGACCTGGCTGCCAGCATAACGGCATATGGGATTCGGCCTCTCAATGACAAGCTCTATGGTGGCCAGGACCACAATGGGAGTCCCTTCATCGTGGCCATTGAACGGGATAGCTACCCTTCTTTGTTGACGAGCCTGGATAGATTAGAAACCTCTGGGCTACGACTGGTGAAAGTCAACCTGTCTACCCTCGACTCATTCGCAGCGTCACAGAATGACACCGGGGCCAAGGTCTTTGGATACGACCACGAATACTTATTTCCAGCAGGCAGATTCTCCCGGAAGGATTTTTGTCGGTTCTTGGCCCTAATCACCGGCCAACATGATCCCCTGGAGAAGATCAAGAGCAAGCAGCGTTCTGCATACATCGGCCTCACGTACCCCAACATCCGGGTAGCCTTGTCTAACATGCCCATTGTCTCGGTGGGAGCCGATGCACTCGAACTTCGAATCGACCTGCTACGAGATGAATCTCAGGAAGGAGATATTCCTACGCTGGATTATGTGGCCGAGCAGCTGGTGGCTCTTCGCCTGCAGACAGAACTGCCCATCATCTTCACAATTAGACTGACACCATCTGGCGGCCGGTAAGTCTATTGTATTCTCTGATGCCTATGTGCGGTTACTGATCTTGAGCAGGTGGCCTCTTGATCGAAAGCAACTCGCCATTCAGTATCTACAGGCGGCACTGTCATGGGGCGTTGACTTTGTTGACGTAGAAGACTTGCTTGAGGAGGAAGTCAGGAGTCCTTTGGTAGCTCTAAAAGGATACACCAGAGTTATCGCATCACATCACGACTTTTCTGGAAGATTAGACTGGTCATCTCTGGAGACACAAAGGGTCTACAAAGCTTGTGCATCGTACGGCGATGTAGTTCTCATGGCTGGACTCTCGACTTCTTTGAGCGATGCGTTCAAACTTCAGCAGTTCCGCTCAAAGGTCGATAGCTTGGAGGTCAGCAAACCGATCGCAGCTTTCGATACAGGACGAGGGGGAAAGCTGTCACGAATTCTCAATCCGTTCCTCCAGGCTACGACTCACCATCTACTCCCGACGTCCAGCGCTCCAGACCAGCTGTCGCTGGTAGAATCCAACGGGTGAGTTGATATTAGGCCTCCTCCGGATAGGCTTCTGACAAAGTAATCTGTAGTGTCCTTTCGGTCTTGGGCGAGTTAATTCCAATGACTGTGTACGACTTCCAGGGACGGGACTCTGACGCTGTTTTGATGGATAAGTGCTTCAATGAGTTGAACCTCCCCCACCGAGCTGTCCACTCAGGACAGACATCAAAACCGATGGTTGAAAGTCTTTTAAAAGACCCAAGCTGCGCAGGTGGAATTCTCAACCTTGCTTCCGAATCATCGACTTCCTTGCTCTTCTCATCCAAGAGTCCAGAAGCTCTAGCTACCAAGCTAGTAGATACCGTGGTCGCTCGGAATGGCGAACTCACCGGCCACAACTGTTACGCACTTGGCATGAGGGCGATTCTACTCCAAGACCATAATCCCTCGGCTTTCAACGGCCAAGAAGTTCTTGTAATCAGCCACTCCTACTTCGAGGCCGCAACCATCATCTCTGTCCTCCTATCGCTCCAGTGTGACAAGATACATACCCTCGGCTTCGCTGTCCCCCCCGGCTTAAGCGAAAGGATATTAACCTCAAACATCAAGTCCTTGGATGGCTCGTTTAGTCCGGTCGGCATATTTTGTACCCTCTCGAATCAAGAGCGTAGCTTCCTTGCCCCATTGCTTAGCGTTATATCCAAGAAACGCCGAGAGGCCAAGACAAGGCCGATGGTATACTTGGACACGCAAGCCTCGGTGAAAGATCCAGCAGTGGCTGTAGCAAGGGCGGCGGGATGGTGTACGGTAACGCGAGAGCACATCCTTGCGGCGGTCCTGGTTGAGAGGCTGAGAGTATTGGTTGACCAGTCTGTGCCGTACAGCTTTGTACGAATGGTTAGGAGACAACAGTTGTCATGAATAAAGCCCTTTCATGGAGTCTCTCATTGTGAGATCAAGTGATAGACTGGTGTGTGTTGCCTACGGGCACTTCAATAACGGCCTATCCCGCTGGCGATTCTCACCGGAAAAGACGGAGGTATTCGTGTAGTATGTCTGATTTTATGGTCTCTAGATGCTCTATAGACTTTCTACTTGGTGTTACAACTTGGGTTGAATAGACGTTGTCTCTCTCAAGGCAGATTCAGCAGCCCACCGCCCCGTCACGAAAGCCTGAGCCAGTCCACCTCCGTATCGCCAGTTGGAAAAACCACCAGCATCCATCCCACAGGCAAACAAGCCCGGGATAGGCCTTCCATCGCTGTCCTGAACTCGAGCTGAAGTGTCTATCTTGAGACCGCCATACGTGAATGTGATGGATGGCTGAACCTCAAGCGCCCAAAACGGACCGTTCGCTCTGCCGTCAAGGGGAGCATGAGGCTTGTGGTTCTGGCCAACTGGTGCATCGAGAACCTCTTCGGCGTCGCCATTTACAGCTCGGTTATACTGGTTGACGGTTCGTTGCAAAGAGCTCAACGGGACACCCCACTCAACGACCTTCCTGAGAAGGGCGTCTACAGTCTGAGCGCTCGAAACTCGGCCTCCAAATGCCTTGGCCTTCTCAAGGCGGTCGATCTTCCCAGCATTGGGGAATACCTCGCCAAGTGCCCATCGCCTCCTGACCTCATCGTTGAAGATCATGTACCCAACCCGACCCGGCTGATGAGCGAGTTCCTGGTTGTTTACCTCATCGCCGAATGTCTCATCGCAGAACCTGCGCCCTTCTCGGTTCACGAGGACAGAGTATCCGGATTGAAATTGAGCGAGGTGGATAAAGTGGGAAGGGTCGACATCCCGGCGTTGTAGCGGGGACGGGAGCAGGTGGCCGTAGAAGGTCGAGAGTCCTCGGCTGGTGCCAGCTCCCGACTGAGTGCCGAGTTTGAAGCCATCACCGGTGGAATATGGGTTTGACCGAACGAAGACGGTATCTGATCCAAGCCCAATGTGTTGCTCCACAAGCTGGGGGCTCCCTTGAAAGCCTCCAGTAGCAATGATGACAGCCTGTGCCAAGCAGTGCACGAGCGTTCCATCTCCTTTTCGGAGAACTGCTCCCTTGATTCGAGATCCAGATAGGCCTGGAGAATCCTGGACAAGGCCCACAGCTGAAGTCTGACGTAGTATAGTGACTTTTGGGCTAGAATTGATGATGGACTCGGCCTTGGAAAGCCATTGAGGGATGTTGATTGGAAATCCAATGCCGATCGTCATGATACCGTTGAACTGATCGTGCGTCTCGACCTCGTTGTCTCTCATCCACTGAACAGCGTCCGGATACTCAGAGATGAACCTGGACAAAAGCTGGGGCTCTGCATGGGGAATCGTCTCATGGGCGATTTCCGTGGTTCGGGGTGCCCAGAACATCCCTGCTGATCTTGCAGTAATGTTAGCTTCGTGACACAGGAGATCTCCTTTGGAAGGGGACAACTCACAGCTTCGATGATCCTCCCAGGACATCGCTTTTCTCGATCAACACACATCTAGCCTGGGATGACTTGGCCACAGCTATGGCTGCTGATAGGCCAGACATGCCACCGCCAATGATGAGCACATCTGTCTCTAGCCGGTGTTGCGTGGGAGCCATTTTGAGAGACCTGGCCCGGTGAAGAATGGTCCGATTGAACTTGGTAAACAGCATGAATGTTGCAGGTCTAGACGAATCTATAACCATATATTGTTGCCTCTTTTACCAAACATGTCATCGGCCGGAATCTGGGGTACTGCTGACCCGGTAATACCACCGGCTGTAGCATCATCGGAGCCGACTGAGTCCGCCAATCACAAGCGCAACTCGCGAGACTGCAAACTTATGATGTAATGTTTGACCAGATCAACAATCCCGTGAGAACATGCCGAAGAATTGTTTAAAACGGGACGTGGCACGACTGCATCGTACGATATTTGCCAGGCCATCCTTGCTCACCATATCTTGCACCCTACCCATACATTCAAAACCCTTCCATTTTACAATATGCCGAACCAATCCCTCCCCAATCAGCTCGGGATCGCAACACTTTCTCTGGGTCACTGCAGCAGACATGCCCTGGAGGACCGCATTCGTGCGGCCGCTGAGTCTGGATTCGATGTCATAGACCTCTTCGACGAAGACTGGGCTTCCTACTTGAAAGAGAATGGCCTTGACTCCTCAGATCCTTGGGAGGCCACAGATGCAAAGCTGGCACTTGCACGTCAGCTTCGTGCCTTCATTCTCTCGCACGGAATGACCATTGCTTGCACACAGCCCTTGAGAGACATAGAGGGCAATCTCGAGCCTTCAGAACGAGAGGCGGCAATTCTCCGTGTGACTGCTCGGTTCCCGTTCATGCGGGCTTTCGATACCGACCTAGTGTTCATGTGCAGCAGCATGCGCCCAGATGATGGGCGAGCATCCACAGCAAACTTCCAGACAGTTGTGAGAGACCTTGCGGAGCTAGGGGATCTGGCAGCCGAGTTCTCTCGAAAGGACGGGGGCAAGATGCTGCGAATCGGCTATGAACCTCTCTCGTGGGCACGAAGAAACACATGGGCGTCGGCCTGGGAAGTTGTCCGTGCTGTTGACCGCGACAATGTTGGGATTATTCTCGACTCTTTCAACATCCTCGCTGTCGAATTTGCAGACCCTTATTCGGCTGTGGGCGAAGGGAATATGCTCTACAGCTCGCGGGACCGGGCACTTCGGATCTTGGAAGAGTCGATGGCTTCCATGGCCGCAACAGTGCGGGCCGAGAAACTCTTCTTTGTTCAGGTCGCAGATGCAGAGAGAATGGACACGAGCAGTTTCATTCCGCCTGAGGATAAGAGCATTCCCAGGCTGTTGCCGTGGTCAAGGTTCCATCGACTGTTTCCGGAGGAACAGTCTCGGGGAGGGTACATGCCGGTTGAGATAGTTCTGGCTGCGATACTCAAGATAGGATACACTGGTCCTTTGTCTTTGGAGGTCTTTTCGCATTCGATTCATGTTTCGGGAGCGAATGTGCCCCGGGAATTGGGTGAACGAGGTATGAGAGGGTTGAAGGCACTCATCGATCGGGTGGTGAGGACTCCAGCGGGACAGGAGAGAATTAGGCCTCACATCTAGATTGCAATAAAAGCTGCTAGCATATTCATTTTCGTGTCTGAATATTAGTATCGCTCGGTGATTGTAGATGGTGAGTATGGCCCATCCAGCAAAGCTCGAAAGTGTACTGTTCGTGATTAAACATGGCATCTGTCAGTTCACATCTCCCTCACAGTATCACCCCGACTCACGCCGAGGATCATGTGGGGTCATGGAGTTGATCCCCTCAAACCCAGATCCTTTATTTCATGTAACCGAGGTCTTGATGCCCCCAGCTTATCTCTGTCTCCGCCCGGGTCCCCTGCAAACTCTCCACCTTCGAGGCCAGCGCTCACTAGCAACGACTGTGAGTGGCGGAATGCCCTCGGTCCGATGCCAAGCCAACTTTCCGCGGCGAGAGGTATAGACTGGCTTCACCAGACAAGGAGAATAGGATAAACAATCAGCAGACATGACTCGCATTTCTCCCCGGATACCCCGACTTACCCCAAGCGACCCCAGTTTCTGCCCGCATCTGGGGCGATTATCCGGGGAGAAACATGGAACCCTGCAAGGATCTGGCTGGCATAAACTCGGGAACTCACCTCAACTCACCTTATAAAAAGCAAACATCTGCATCACCAATGTCACAAGAATCACCTCGTCCACATTGCTTCTCACATCCTGTAACCTCAATCATATTACGGTTCGCCTCAACCACTATTCATCATGTTCATCATCCCAGTTCGGGAGGATCCCAATGATCCTCAGCCGCGAGAGATCTACAACTGGCGTGTGGTTGCGGTTGCATTTGCGGCGGCATGGGGTTCTGCAATGTTTGGTAGGATTAGCGAACTCCCAGCCTGCTCTCGATCAGCATGCTTACTATTCCCACACTCAAAACAGGCTATGACAGTGCATTTATTGGCGGAACGATGGCTCTTCCCGCATTTCAGAATGCTTGGGGTCTGACCGAGGCATCGGACTCGGAGAGGACAGCTTTGTCTGCTAATATTGTCTCTACTGTAGGTTCAAGTTCTCCACCCTCAAAACTCTCTCTTGCTAACTCGGTTCATTAGTGTAAGCTTGGTGTCCTGTAGATTCACCGACTCATTCTCACAACTCCAAGTCCAAGCTGGTTGCTTCTTTGGCGCTATCCTGGTCTACTTCACAAACGATCGGTACGGACGAAAGTGGTCTCTCATCGGAGCTGGAATCATCTTCAACCTTGGCGTCACCCTTCAGATGATCGGAGGCCGAATTGGGCTCTTCTATGCAGGTAGGGGTCTCACCGGCATCGGGGTTGGCTCCTCCTCTGTTGTCATTCCACAGTACATCGCCGAGTGTGCTCCAGCAAACATCCGCGGTGGCCTTGTCGGTCTTTTCGAAATTGCCCTTCAGATCGGTGCCGTTTGTGGCTATTGGGTCAACTACGGCGTCAATGAGAACATCTCTGCAGAGAACCAAGCCCAGTGGCGTATCCCTGTCGGCGTGCAGTATATCCCGGCGACCTTTCTTATTCTGGGTATGCTGTGGGCTGTCGAGTCTCCTCGGTATTCAGTCGCGGCGGGCAACTACGCCCAGGCTCTCAAGGACCTGGAATGGCTGCGCAAGCTTCCCGCCGACCATCGACATATCCAAGACATGATTGCTAACATCGAGCATCAACTGGAGCACGAGGGCGGTCTGGCAAACCAAGGAGATTTCCGCTCCGTTGTGAAAGAGACGTTCAGCCGCAGTGTCGGTCCCAGACTGGCTGTGGGCATCTGGATTCAGCTGTTCCAGAACTTTACAGGCATCAACGCCGTCAACTACTTCTCACCCACCGTCTTCCGGTCTATTGGCTTTACCGGAACCTCGGTTGGCTTGCTAGCCACTGGTGTTTACGGAGCTGTCAAGACTGTCTTTAGTACCATCTCGTTTCTATTCCTCGTTGATCGTTTCGGCCGTCGTCCTCTTCTGCTCATCGCCTCCACGCTTTGCGCCTTTACCATGTTCTACCTTGGCGCATTCTCGAGCTTGACTGACTCTTTCAACGGGGGCGCCGAGAGGAATGCTGCATCTTATAGTGCCATTGTTATGGTGTATCTGTTCGCCATGGCCTATGTGTCTGGGTGAGTGCACCTCCGGTTTGCTGCGTCTTTGCTAGTACTGACACTTTGCAGGTGGAATCTTTCCTGGATCGTTTGCTCCGAGATCTTCCCCGTCAAAGTTCGAAGCTTTTGCCTGGTCATTACCACCTGTGCGCAGTGGCTTGGCCAGTTTATCGTCGTCTACTCTACTCCATACATGATCCGAGGCATCTCATACGGAACATTCTTGTTCTTTGGCTCTATGACCGTTCTTGCCTTTGTCTTTGTCTTCACCTGCGTGCCAGAGACCAAGGGTGTCTCTCTTGAGGACATGGACCTTCTATGGGAGAAGACAAAGGGTTTGGCCCATACCAAGCGGAAACAATTTGACGAGCTTGTGGTTGCTCGCAATCAGGAACGTGCCAACGAGAAGGTTGCAAATGGAGAGGCGCAGCATTTGGAGGACTCGGCGAAGGCTCCTTGAGCAGTAGTTTAGTGTTGCGATGCTAGGCAAGCGGGCGACTTTAATTCGGCCCTTTCTCTAGCTTGCATCGATATCTACCGAAACAACCTAGTCTTCTTCTAATGAGAAACATCCTACTGTGGTCCCGACCCACATGATGCACTTCAGCTGTTAATCTTGATATGGTCTATACCGATGCCATAAACTCGCTGCTCGATATAGCTCCTGGCAAGACAGGTGTCGTGTTGGCGTCCCCAGGTTGTAGTATTTGGCCCTGTCCTATGTGACGGCTGGGTGTGCATGAGATGGGAAGACAGGGCGGCAGAAGACAACTCCGAAGGGAAGATTGGCAACACCGGGAAGAGGTTGCATCGTGAAAGTGCCGTGCCAGGGATAACCCATGCCCACGCCGGAATCACCGGATTCAAGGCGGGTGGAGCATTGATGATATCATGCGGGGGTCGGGCCAGACAGGCCAATCGGGAATAGCCTCGTCTTCTAGAAAGATCCCCCCCGCATGTCCAACCTGATATGGAATCTGGGCCGGGCGGGCAGTGCTCTCATCCAGCATCTACCCGTTCAGCCAGCCAGCCTATCCCTCAGAGAGCGACGATCTTCATACTTCCCCTTGTTTATCAAAAACTTTGATTGATTGCTGACGCGGTATTGTGTCTTCCGAACGGGCTTATTCTTGGGAGTTCTCCGCAAAAAAGTACGGGGGTGAGGGAATACTTAAGTCCCTCCTGGGACCCAGACGTATCCATCATGAACACCATCGTGTTTTTCGCCATGCCTACCACTCTAGCTGTACTGATCGCCGGGATTGCCATCCAACTGGATTTGAGTCCCCTGTCCTGGGGCGTCCTGGCAAAGCTGCCTCCTCAAGCCCAGATAATTGACCAGACGACATTCAACGTCTTGAGCAAAGTCCCTCCCCCGGCTGAAGCAAATGACTCGACTGTATGACCGCCTGTTGTTTTTGATTGGCTTGGTTTTCTAAGAAGTCGGCTCCGCTCACTATGGCCCAGGTGTTTCTTTGGCCTGGGGTTACCCAAGAGTCACTGACTGCGAAGCCGTTCCACGTTTACGACGATGCATTCTACGATATTATCGGATCGGACCCATCATTGACTCTGATTGCAACCTCTGAGTCGGACCCGATCTTTCATGAGGCGGTTGTGTGGTAGGTTGAGAAGTCTCAGCACCGCCAGTCTCATCCACGTTGGCCCGTAGTGACTAATGTTTTCAGGTATCCCCCCACTGATGAGGTGTTCTTTGTTCAAAATGCCGGCGCTCCAGCAGCAGGGACAGGCCTGAACAAATCATCCATCATCCAAAAAATCTCCCTTGCTGAGGCTGAGGCCGTCCGAAACTCTTCCAGTCCCAAAGATGAGGTGACAGTGACGGTTGTGCCGTCGGAACCGCAGGTCATCAACCCAAATGGTATCATCTCGGAATCCAGGACGTGTCTAGAACCAAGTTTACTCACGAATAATAGGGGGTACCAACTACAAAGGCCAAATCATCTTTGCAGGAGAAGGTCAGGGCGATGACGTAGCCTCCGCCCTCTATCTGATGAACCCACAAGAGCCTTACAATACCACTGGTAAGCTCCCCGAAGCCAATCTTCGGCTTACCTACATCCTATCCCGTCAATATTCCAATGCTAACACAGAGAGAAAGTTCTCCTAAACAACTACTTCGGCAGGCAGTTCAACTCCCTGAATGACGTTGGCGTGAATCCCCGCAACGGAGACCTCTACTTTACTGATACTCTATATGGGTATCTACAGGACTTCCGCCCCGTGCCGGGTCTACGGAATCAGGTTTACCGACTAAACTTTGCCACTGGCGCTGTAACTGTGGTTGCGGATGACTTCACGCTTCCCAACGGTAGGGTTTCTGACTCCCTGACGGAGGTTGAATTTGTAGCTTACGTATCGCACAAGGCATCGGGTTTTCCCCTGACGGGCGCCATGCATACGTTACGGACACTGGCATCAATCTTGGGTTCTACGGTCGGAACCTTTCTTCGCCTGCCTCTGTGTACATCTCGCCCCCCAGCTGTTTCTGGAGAGAACTAACGGGATATAGCTATCGATTCGACGTGAATAAGGATGGCACATGGGAGAATCGGAAAACCTTTGCCTTTGTTGCAGCTGGCGTCCCTGATGGTATGAAAGCCCCCCATTCTACTCAAACTTCTCCCCGGGTTTCGCCCACTACTAACACATGTGACCAATAGGTGTTCATTGTGACTCTAAAGGAAACGTGTACGCGGGGTGTGCGGATGGCGTACATGTCTGGAACCCCTCTGGAAAGCTCATCGGCAAGATATACACGGGAACCACCGCAGCGAACTTCCAATTTGCTGGCGAGGGACGCATGATCATTACCGGCCAGACAAAGCTCTTTTATGCGACCCTTGCTGCTTCAGGTAGGCCGCTGACTTGATCCTCTGTTAGCTTGTGTCTCCGGAAAGCGGGTGGCTTTCGGAACTTCTGGGAGATGCAGGTCGTCTGGCTACCAGAGAACACCTCGGCAGTGACTATTTTCCCAGGGGGGAGAGGGTTCTGAGAAGGGTGGAAATATTCATGACACTTCATGCCTTCAAAGCCAGATAGTCAGAATCTTCACGAAAATAATTGAAGGTCCTTTGCAGAGACACCTCAATCAAGCCAACGCTGCCCATCTCTCTAGCTTTCCTTTCTAGAGTAGATCACCTAGGCTTGAAGACAACACGATATAAGCTGGGTTACTTAACTCAATACTATCCTCCTAACAACCATCGATCCAATCCAATGATGAGCTCTCAGCGACAGATTCTTGCTTCCAGGCTCGCCATGTGCACTCGTGTGCCAAGCCCAGTACCGACGAATTAGAAGAGAGAACATCCATATCAAATGCTGACAGATTCCTGGCTGGACGGACTGTGATGATGAAATAATATATTTATGGTAACTCTCGCAGTCGGCGGAATTACTGTAAACCACTTCCGGAAACTCGCGTCAAAATCGCGGTAAAGTCCATATGCCAACCGCGATCGGGTCCGCATAGAAGAATGACGGATTCCGTAGCAGAGAAGCATAGAATCGGCGCCAGAATCATGAGCGGATCGGAACCGGACCAGATACATTGAAATCATGGCTGCTGCATGACGTCGGCTCCTCTCTGAACACCGGGTTCGTCGGCGGGCGGTTCTGAGCGGATCCGTATTGGGATAGGGAATGGGATCATGCGAAAACAACAGCCGGTGCCACCTACCAGAGCCGCATCGGAATCGTAAATGTGTATCCGCGCATACGGGAGTTATGACGGGGTCGTACGTGTCCGCCGGGTCCGCGCGCGGCTCCGCGTGATAATTCGGAACGGAACCGTATCGGGCTACGCCGGCGCGCCAAGCGGGTCCGCATCGAGCGCCTTCAAGTCAAGATCGTGTTTTAAAAGGACCAAAAACCTTGAGAGAGCGAAGTAATGACCTAAACAGGGCCCATTTTAGTTTGTGCCTCATTTTTGGCCAAACAGGGAGTTCTTGGGATGTTCTCGCCTGGAGCTCGAGGACTGCGTTCAAACACTCAGCGACCGAGTTAGGAATGGATTCAGGCCGATCTCGCCGAGAGTACGTTCGCTAATAGTAGTATTGGTGTTTAGCTGCAGAGACTCCGACTCGTACGCGGCGTTCAAGGCCGTAGGCAAGGATTGTCAAAAGATAAGAAGATTGGTTAAAAGTGACTCGTCCCATGCAGAAACCAATTGCCTCTACAGCCACAGCTTCAAGTATCGTACCGATCCGTGACATCCCGGACCGGACGATAAAGAAAATAATCAAACTTGGCCTCCAGAGCTCGCCCGTTCATGTCGGAGCAAGCCATGCCTACAAATGCTCCGGTAAAACAACCACCACCCCATTCCCCACCGCATTCATCAGAAAGCACCGAAGCGTCGAACACGGGCCCGATCTTGGTGATAGTATCGGAAGAAAACCCGTCGACGCCTTCCAAATCGTAAAAGAACTGTAGATCTCTCCCACGGACGGTCAAGGCAAGCTTCACCTTCCCCTCCTTGGGTATCGGAACCGGGCTGATTGATGGCTTATCAAGTGCTGCCATACGATTGGGATTTGATACTGTCAGAAAGGCAAGCTCTCTCTGGCCGTCGGAGTGGGCGGTAACTGTGAGGTAGAAGAAGTTTGACCGAGAATAGTATGCTGTAAGCCCCGCGTATTGCCTCTCATCTTCTGGTGAGAAGTCGATCACCGTCTCAGCATCATATGAGAAGTGAGTCTGTCTCCTGGCCACGAGGGACTGTTCAAACCAGGAGCCAATTGACTCACGTCCGACTAGGACAAGCTTGCCTCCGTCCGTCGAGAAAATCCGCTCCGGCTCGGGAGTTCGTAGCCATTGAAAATCTGGATGGAGGCCTCCTTCAAAGTGGTACCGCTGTTCAGTCCAGTAAAGGGTATCATCCCGAGCACCAGGCAAGTCAACCTCGAGTGCCGGCGCCGGACCCCCTTTCACGTACAACCAGTCATCCTCCCAGTACGCCTCTTGGATTGCGGTTTCTCGCCCCAATACGCAGCGAGGTTCATGGCCTATGGGTCGGCCCGTAAGGTGAACGAGATAAGTTCTGCCTTCTGGTGTTTCGACGATATCGCCATGACCAGTCTTTTGCAGAGTATACCAAGGCTTCTCCTTGGCGGTCAGGAGTGGGTTTTGAGGATGCGTTTCGTAAGGGCCCCAAATGTCCCGAGATCTGGCAAGACTGCAGGCATGCCAAAATCCTGTTCCGCCTTCAGCAACCAGGAGGTAATACCAGCCGTTGCGCTTGTAGAGATGAGGCCCTTCTGTGGCTCCCAGATCGGTGCCTAGGTAGATATTTCGCCTCGGGCCAACCAGCTTTCCCGCCTCAGGGTCAAACTCTTGCAAGCAGATTCCAGCAAATACATTCGGTCGGCCACGATAGTCCCAAATCATATTGACAATCCACTTGCGGCCGTCATCGTGGAATAGGGAGGGGTCAAACCCCGAGGAATTAGCGTACACGGGATCAGACCAAGGCCCTTCAATCGTTTTTGAGTGAATGATGTAGTTGTGTGTATCATTAAAGGCGCCATCTTTTCGTTTGACATCGGTATAGACAAGCCAGAATCTATCGCCATCGTGGCTTAGGCATGGCGCCCAGATGCCACCGCTGTCAGGATCGCCACGCATATCCAGTTGACTTTTTCGGCTGAGGGGGCGAGTAGCTAAAGTCCAGTTGGCCAAGTCCTTTGATTGATGGATTTGCACTCCGGGAAACCATTCGAATGTTGAGGTAGCAATATAGTAGTCATCCCCAACTCGGAGGACGGAAGGATCAGGGTTGAACCCAGGGAGAATGGGGTTTCTGACCAGCGGCATGTTTCAGAGTGATAGGAGGAGCACTTGGTGAATGATTGTTAGAAACTGATCAATATCTGAAGGCACGAATAGCTCCGTAGTTAAATTCATGTGTAGACTTCCGTGCCGTCAGGGTGACTTGCGGGTCACGAGTCAAGATCCGTTCTGTTTGGCCTCGTCCTCCCTTGATGTGCCTCCTATTTAGCCTGAATCTCAGCCCCCATGTTTGACTACAGTGAAAAGGGTCCACAATAAAGCCCCGCGCGTTTTGGCCGACAGATGCGATCCGCCAAGCAAGCCCAGTAAGTCGATCCCACCTGATTATCCGGCCCTCGATGAAGTGATCTCGCTGTTCATTCCGGGTGCTCGTAATGGATGAGTTCTACGTAGTAAGAGGGCTATAACCAATCAGATAAATTGTCAATCCATGGTCCAAGGGAGGGTGAGTCGGATGATCCTTGATCCTCAGGGGGTCATGGGTACAGCTGAAGGAATTCTCGTTCACACACCACACGCCTATGCCTTTTCCAGAGGTAAGGAATTTAGCCTGATAGGAAGGAGAAGGTAATACCTTGATTGACAAGGGCTAAAATAGTATCGAACATCGACGTGAAGGAAACGGACCCCGACCTTGGCATTTGCATGTTTGACCCCCATGGGGGAATGGGCCATGGCAAGATCTCGCCCTTGTACGCGGCAAAAAGGTTCATGTTCATTTACCCGATTTTACCGCTGTTGAATCGACTAACAGCCGCCACCGCTCCAAATTCCGGGCTGATGTCCTTTCGAAGGACCAATCGCAAGTTTTACGGCCCAGGGTGGAGCATAAAGGTGTAGTCCTTCACACGCCGCCAAGGAGAGAGAGAACCAATCGCAGACTTTACGTATCTAGATCATTGACTTATGACCATCCAAGACAGCGACTGCATGACGAATCACGAAATTTACGCCCCCGAGTAGGACTTCTGGGGTATTCTGCCACGAGTACCTTTGCTAAGACCGTCGGTGTGTAATAAACCGAGACGTAAAAGTCATCAGGTAATCTATTAACGTAGCCACCGGGCAGGACGGCTTGAATTAAAAAAGAAAAAGAAGAAATCACTGTGATTATTGATGCGCTGCTTTGTAAGTATCCAATTCGTTTCGCCCATGGGTCTGATAGATCCTCTTCGGGTGGTCTTCGCCCTTGACCGAGGTCAGAGCTGGTTAACTTGCCATGGTTCAGTCTCTCTCCCACTCTCCCGTTGAATACCACATACTATGGAATCATGTCATTAGGTATATACCTCTCCTCTCATCCTGAATAGAGGCTTGGCCAAGGGTGGGTGGATTCTACCCTCCACAACTTTGCAGACAGAGGCCTCCTCCTTCTGAACGGGTTGGATGATCCTAGCCGTGTTAGGATTGCCGGATTGCCGGATAAAAAACCAGTGGCATGGGTTCCGGATTTATGTCGTCCGCATATGCTTGCGCTCACGTCTTGAGTACACTGTGCCCACATTATGATTCTAGTCTACTCAAGGATCGGCAAGGAGGAGCAGACTGAACCCAGAACAGTTTGACAAGATAGATGCATAATCAACTCAAGCTTCCACACTCCAAAAGGTCTCACCTGTCCCTGATTTAGGCAAACCTCTTCCTCGCTTCCCCTCGGAGGACGCTGCCATGCCTTAGCTTTCCACATCATCGCCAAGGACTCAACCCCATGGGCATTAATGACCGGCTACAGCAAGATCAATGGCGTCCATGTAAGCGAGAGTACCGAAGTCATCAAGGATATCCTCAGAAATGACTGAAAGTACGATGGGTTGATCTTGAGTGACCGGTGGGGGGTATACAGCACCTCTGAATCCATCAGCGCCGGCCTTGACCTAGAAATGCCTGGGCCACTTGACTGGCGTGGTAACTCTTGGACCTGGCTATTAGATCTCGAAAGTTAACTGCCGATGGGATCGTCCTTCTTAAGAACTAGGCCAAGGTCCTACACCTGCAGAAGAATGCCAGCAAGAAACACGGTCCGATTGGCGATCACTGGACACGATCTGCTTTGGCCGGCGGCGGTCGCTCCGAAGTTGAGCCTTACTACGTGAGTACTGGATATGATGCCATGATGGAAGCCGCCAGGGAAGAGAATATTAGCTACGAGTTGGGTTGCTCCAGTAAGCTTGGCTCTATCCGTATCCTTTCAGGTCAATTTTCGACTGACTTGTAGAGCCCACAAGTTCGCACCTCTCTCATCAGAGAACCTCTTCCAGCCCGAGTCGGATAAACAAGGCCAGATACTAGAGTTTTATGACAAAGTCCTGACGAGGCTCCCGATGCAAAGCTATGGTACACGGTCGAAACGACAAAGACCGAGATAAGCCTGGCTGACAGTCCGCCAAAGCGTTGCATTCCTGAGCCTTTCTTCCTCAAGATTCGCGGAGTGTATAAAGCTCAAAATTCCGTGATATTCTAGCCCGGTCTCTCATGTGCTAGTCGAGCCAGGGTCTGTGAAGCAAACCCTAACACCGTGAGTATAGCTCTTGCTACGGCAAAGACTGACTGGTGGGATATTCCAAGGCTGACATCCCCAGGTTGTTATTACCGAGGCTGGAACTGCTGTTACCATGCCCTAGGTTGACGATGCCAACACCCCTGTTCGCGGCTGGCTTGGTGGCCAGGGACGGGCTATGCTCTTGCCGATGTCCTCTTGGGCGTCGTCAACCCGTCTGGCCGCCTCCCGTTGACCTTTCCGAATCGCAATGAAGATCCAGCAGCACTCTTGAGTTACGGCAAGGCTGATCGAAATATTGTCTACGGTGACGGCGTTTTTATCAGATACAGGTTCCAGGAGATGACCAAGCGCGATCCTCAGTTCTACTTCGGACATGGGCTCTCATACACCAAATGTAAGTACTCAAATCTAGCTGTGCCCAAGGTTTTCGAGCCGGACGACGCACATATCGTGACTGTCCGAGTTGACCTCGCAAACATCGGCGATGTTGCTGGCTCGGAGGTTGTTGCCAACCTGGAGAGCTCCCTCCAACGACCTAAAAAGGAGTTCAAGGCATTCAAGCAGTTGAGGCTGGATCCTGGTGACAAGAAATCTGTCCACATTGAGCTTGATAAGTATGCAATCTCTGTGTGGTCTGAGGAACACGCTCGGTGGCTGGTTGAGGCGGGAACCTTTGTGGCCATTATCTCACACGGTGCAGCACCTGAAGCCGAGGTTCTTCGTGCGCACTTTGAGTTGCCCGAGACGTTCTGATGGACAGGCCTATGAGGGGTTGAGGATGCGTGTGCTTAAGGTTGTGGGCTGATACGAGAAAGGATTCCCCGGCACTTCTTGTTACAGTTGCCGGCACTGGGCATCATATTTTGCTCGCTTCCCGGAAAATTAATTCACAAAGAGGTTTGGAGAAGGGTTGATACGGAAATGGAATCCTCAAGATCATATTATTACCAGAATCGCATATCTACTGCCTCGCTTTGGGCCCTTTATTCCTATACCTTATCGTCCGCCTGTCTAATAGCTCTGTCTGAAATTGTCTCGCTTGACACCGAAACCTGCTGGGTCTTTAAGATACCAGTTATGTCATTGAGTTCCACCTCACTGCCTGTCGGACTCTCCCCCGGCATTGCTGCCAAAACATGGCTACGATGCATCGCGTTCTCGTTCCGCCAGTAGGCGTCGTGGCCGCCACCACCAATGGTTTGTTTGTGGGATCGATTTACTGACGAGATCTTGTATCCGGAACTTGGATCGTTACTCGACAACGTGGTGGAGATCAGGCTGCTGATCTTTCGAAGCAGAGGCCGGAGTGCCGTGAGGGCAACGACGATGACGGAAATGCAAATTTCAGCCGTCGCCCAAATATCTACATAGCCTTGTCAGATACTTTCTTGGACAATAAGCTTCATCAAGAGTGAACTTGGCTCACATATGGAAATATCGTTGGACACATAGAGCTGGGTGACAAATCTTCCAATGCTGACACCAATAGTAATCGTGCCCAGTCCAAAGATGATGCCCAGCCCTATCTTTTCGCGACGAGATCGTAGAATAATATCTCGAATCAATGGGAACGGATAAGCGACGTCTAGAAATCAGAGGGGATAATATTAGCAACGGGTAAAATCCCTTCTAAGTTCTCAACCCTTAGTCAGATGAGACGATGGCACCTACTTAGCACTTCAGTGATAAAGTTGAGAGACCAATTAAGACGCATCAGATCCATGGCCGTGAAGACAGTGCAAGATGCTTCCTCTCTTCTCCTGTAAGCAGACGAACCCGTTAGCGATAGGCCAAGAACACGGCCAAACGTCACCCCGGATGTGGTGTTACCGACCAGTTGACAGACGGGTCTGGTCCACACCAGAACGTGTCACCAAAGAACGTGATAAGAGCGCATATCGCCGTGATCCCCGTCAGAACATAGAGAGCTATTCGCATCCGAAGGTTCGTCCGGGGGACGAGGTTATAGTAGAAGGCGATGATGCTGAACTTGGGGAAGTAGATGCCCGTGTCGAAGAAGTAATTGGTCGCAAATCTGATCTAGATTAAGACGGTTAGTCTGATAGACCGATCGGGACCTACCGGGGGTATCCTTGACTGCGTTGCAGAGGCTTTGACGTACCTTATCAAGCGACTCGTTCGAAATAGTGAAGTTGTCCATTGCATTCATCTTGTAGGTCAGGGTGTCGCAGATCAACAGCCCTTGCGCAGACATCAAACCCACCATCAGCCAGTAATCGGCCGAGTACAGCTTGTTCCCTCTCATCCATATCCGGACATAAATGCGGGCAGAGACCAGGACGTAGGCGAGGGCCATGAAGGTCCACTCGAAGCCCTGCAAAAGACACGGTTGGTTAGAATGGCGGCCATGGCCGATGTTGAGATGCGAGGAGGCAAAAAGAAAAGAAAGGGCTTACCATGACAGTCTTGCTTGACACCATCTCCTCGAGACTGTCGTTCAGGTGATATGTCTCGGTTGACGGCGATGAAGTTGGGCACGTCGACGTGCGAGAATACGATCCGAGGGGGCCGGGGGATGAAGAACGGGGTCGTCGACCATTGGTATGCCATTATAACCAAGACATTGATCCAAAGACTGGAACTTTTGTGGCTTCAGAAACCGCAAGCCACTGTCGGTCAGTGCGTCACTATTTGACCATCCATTTCTCGACCTTGAATTGGGTGGCACTCCCCCTCAGGCACCAAACCAGCTATGATGGGCGGAACATTGTCGACTTGAGATACATACTGCCGGGTTTTGAAGGCCAGACTCCCACCCTTAATTCACCCTTTAGATTCCTATAGCCCACGGCCCGTGTCTGATATCCGGTAAGGGTTTAATGATCGACGATCATAGATCACGAGGGGCGGGGACTCGCGATCCCCTGAGCGCCTCAAATTCTAATGGGTGGAGGTCTGATCCCCGCAGAGGCCATCCGGCATGGAGATAACGATCCGGCCGTGGCGCTGACGCAGCCACACGGAGAATACCGCCCGCACTAGCATGATGGGAGCTTGTTTTCTTTTGTGATAGACATGGCGATGTCGAATTGAGCGTATCCGTGTACAGGAATGGGATCTCGCCGTCAAAGGAACAGACCAGCCGTTGGAATGCAAGGGACGTGTTGGGAGATGGATAGCCCCGGCAGTTAGGAAACTTTCTGCCAAAGACTCTGAGACTTGCGGAAAAGGGGCGAACATGGTGCGAGTGGCGTTTGGTCTGGCAGCTGTGGCGATCCTTCATATACGCTAATAGCTGCATCCGTTCAAGATTGCCCGCAGCCGCGCCCGCTCAATAGTCCAGACCCTTAGAGGCACAATACGGCCAGATCGAGTCTTCAGTTTTACCAGTAGCCAGTGTCCATGCTCACTGATGAGCAGCGGGAGACCCTGCAGTGCCTCCACTGACTCCTGCGCCTCGTCATATAAACGTGAGCATCACCCACGTGGCTTTACTCTCAAATGAGCACAGGCGACGTATCTGGCAGAGGAACCAGGTTTTCTTACTTTGACCTTTTCAAGCTCTACCACAAGCGTAACTCGGGCCACGGCGCGCGGGACTGACCGCAATGTTGGTGGTGGTACTTCGGGTTCTTATTACGACCATGTAGAAGAACATGCGGTCCTCGATTGGGGATATTGATACACCCGAGGGAAACAGTTTGGGAGAGTTGCTGGGTCGAGCTCAGAACGAACGGCGAGGTGGTCCAGACCAGGATGGACTCGAGTAAACACTGACGGCAAGCCAGGAATTTCTTAATGAATGTTTTTCTGCAGGTGTATGCATAATCGATGGCATCTTAGTTCCGGTTGGAGTAACAGGGCTCGCCTTCAAATGATTTTGTGTCTTGACAGATTGGCTGGGCCCAGAATCTTTGCCTCGTTCTGCAATGCGTGGACGGGGATTGTACAGCCTCCGGCAGCCTCATTCCGACGCCGGGCATATAGCCGGGGGCTGGCTGATGGCGTGGCGATCATGTTACCAGGATCACTGCGTATCATACGTTGGGAAGCTTTCCACGCTATGTCCTGAGCACGGATGTTTTGCTTCTTCGCACGAATACTTTCCCTCGGAGGTGGGAATTGGAAACGACGACTGGGGCGGCTTTTCTGGCCGACTCCGCGGAGAGAGATATCCTTTGTCTTTTATTCTAACTTTTATGCACGGGCGTACAAGCCCTTCCAGCCTCAGGCGTAAGGAAACGACCAGGAAATACGTCCTCCCCTACCCTGTAGGCATCCTCTGGTCACTCAGTGCACTATTAGTTCTTCCTTATCATCTATATTCTTGCGACTAAGTGGTAGCCCATTTAGTGCAAAATCATCCATATGCCCTCTTAAATCGCCTAGTTAATCTTGTAGATGATTCCTACCCGTCTATGTCAAGCCAAAGATGAAAAGAGGTTCAACGCTGGCACTGTGGTCCGCATCACCTCCCTGCGCTTCGCATCGCATGTAGCTTCAGGCTTAGAGAAGTCTCTGGCATTCCTTTTCCTATCCTATTTTGCACCGTGACTAACTTTGAATATCGCCACAGTATAGGAGTGTTCGATATTTAGTCTTGTCTTGAAAGAAAGACGTCTTCAGCCCCTAATACTGTTCTCTCCCGTTGTCAGAGGGCCCAACTACGGGGGCTCAACTACGAGGGCCCAGCTACCAGTTCTCACATGGAGGGGGAGATCACGTGAAGCAGAGAAACATATGTCGTATACTTTAACAATATGTGGAGCATCTATCCGTCAGTGTGGTCGTCTATGCAACCGTGCTCGCTTCCGTCCCGTTGGGTTGGGGACGTAGGAGGCACTTCGTCTTGGGGGAAGTTTGGTGGAATCGAATCGACATCATTTTAGGGGCAGGGCCCTCAAACACCCAGGTCCCGAGACGTGCACCCTGGTAGGCCGGGTCCTTTGGTAAGCGAGAGGCTGGGATGAGGAAGGGTTCAGTCGCCTTTCTTCAACTGTCAAGAACCAGTGGAGTACCCCATCCGCAGAAGTGGACAATGTTACACTACGGATATCAGAGTTTCACCCTTCGGTTCTAGTTCAAGGCTTTTGACACTTGGTCAACACAATGAGCCCATCCTGCCCTGGCCGCGTTGCCGTAGCTGTTGGACACTCGAGACCAGTGCAATTGTTTTGGCACTTGCGAATAGAATAAAAGAGTCTCATGTTCATCCGCTGCCAAGTTCCTAACTAGTGAAAGGTCTCTTCTAGCCAGCCCAGGACATCCTGGCCAAACTCAGCCGGCTTTTCGAGGAGTGCCCAATGACCCCCTTCTCTCGTCACACTCTTCACATCAGAGATCAACCCTGCATCAATGCTGGGTTGCAATGCAGCGGGCCTGCAGACAAAATCCTGCTCTCCACCCCAAAAGAAAACGGGCACCTTGACAGTCTTTGCGTCCTCGGCCACCAGCTTATCGGCCTCATTCTGCACAGCAAAAGTGAACGCCTTGTACCAACAGCTCGGCGCATCAAAACCACCGTCCTTGCTAAATCTGTCGAAAAAGTCTGCCTTGTGACTGGCTGTGGCGTAGGGCAAAGTCGGCTGCGTGCGGCCCTCGGTGACAAACTTGCGCATCCCGCCGGGGGTGCACCAGTTCTCGAGCCAGCTGCTGGGATCTCCAAATGCCACGCTGTAGACAGACTCGAGATTCTGGTTCATGATGCCCGCGGCGTCATCGGCGGTGAAGAAATGCCAGTACTCGTAGATCCCGAAGCCGTACGCTTCCTTGGTCACCTTGTTCACCGCGTCGAGGTCGAATTGCCCAGTCGGCGGGATGTAAGCGACGTTTACCAAGACAAGGCCGCTTACTCGCGATGGGTAGAAGTTATACAGCCGCTGGCACATGGCACTACCCCAGTCGTGACCAACTGAGACGACCTGGCTGAGATTCTCGGCATCCAGAATTTCGACAGCGTCAGCTGCCATGTGCTGCCATGCATAAGAGCTGAGGTCGGTAGGTTTAGATGTCCCACCGTAGCCCAGGCAGTCTACGGCCACGATGCCGTGGCCATTAGGGACGAGGTAGTTGTTGATGAGACCCGCCCAGAGCTGTGCCGTATCGGGCCAGCCGTGGAAGAGAATGAGAGTTGGCTTGGAGCCCTGGGCAGGGGAGGTGTAGTACGTGTACGTAAATCCACGAGAGACCAAGAGGGTCTTGCGTGCGAGCTGTGACAGGTCCATGGTTGAGAAATATTCGGGATTAATGTTTGCTTGGAGAATGTTACGATGGTAGAGGAGTTCGTGCTACATATAACAGGGTCCTCCGATGCAGATCTCTCTGTTGCCCCGTTCTCCCCCTTGGCGTAGCGTTTGAACTTGCTAGTGAGCAGGGACGCAACCGCTAACCTAGTCTGGCAATCCACTCGTCAGACCCTCCCCCGTTGGGCAAACCTGCAATCTCAATGGGCTTCACCGGCAGTTGCCCAGCCAAGAAACGATCCCACTGTCGGGGGTAACACCAGCCTCTAGTCAGCCTGATCGACGGCGAACGCAGGGGCACAGGGGCTCTGGTAGCAGGAGTCAAGGTGGCCGGATGTTGCACCTCAGGAGCCAGTGAGTCGCGAAGCCAACGGAACACCAAGTCCCTGGTTTTGACCCTGTGTTTGGTGTTCGCTGCGGCTGTTACGATTCGACGCCTCGCCTTCACCGCAATCTGGCGAGGCCTTACAGTTAATCACCACTGGTTTTCACCAATTTATTTGAGCGCGCGGGGTAATCGGATGCGCTCCTCCATTCCGCAGGTATAGATAGATACGCTCCCAAGTCCCTTTCACTCAATGCGAAGCGAGTGTCAGCCAGGGTCGGGCCGGCAACTTTATTTTGGTCCATGCTTCTTGAAGACAAGTCCCTGCGGGAGAAGCAACCACCAGTGGGGGCGCATGCTTGGCCCCGTGCAATCTACCTTTGCATGAACGCTCGTGAATGGGTTCAAGTTCGAGAATAGGAATCGCCGTCTTGACGTGGGCAAAGCTCGTATTCGACTTTGGGTCGCCGCTCTTCTTGCCAAAACCTGCTACGCGAGACTAGCGGTCCCGTCTACCATCCTGGGGGACCCCTGTTAGTCCGTTACAAACCTGAAAACTTTAAAATGTTGGTACGAAACTCGGTACAAAACGGCGTCGTTGCCCAATTGGCTGCCCAACGATACTCTGCCTCTAGATCCAAAACCCTGTGGTACTGGTTTCATCTTCTTGACCTAACTTTTTTCCATCAGTGAATGCGGCATCAAGAAGAGGACCATGCCCTTTTGCTTGTTCGTTGGTGGAGGGGATCGTCGTTCGGCTGGGGCTGGTTGGCCCACTTGATGGTAAGGGTTCCCGTGTTCAGAGCAAATTTCTGGTCTCTGGACAGAATACCGTGCCTTGCAGATCATTTTTCTTGTAGCCTAACTCGGAGAAACAACGGACAGACCATCAAGGACAAGGTGCCAGTCCGTTCTTTAAGCCCTCCATTCCAACATGCCGCCGTCTGGTTCCGTCTTCGGCTCGGTTTGCTCAACACTTTCACCTCCAGCCTCGCATTTGATATTTGATTCACAGCCTCGAAGTACACTGTGCCGAGTATGAAGACAGTTCCAGTAGAGGGCGATGGCCTGGCAACCTTCGTTCTAACCATCATCATGCTGGTGGTCTGCTGGCCAACTGTCATTGCGCGCTTCGCTATCCGGATGAACAAGGCAGCATTGGGTTTAGATGACTGGCTGATGGGGGTTGGACTGGTACGATCTCCCTATCCAGTAGGAATCAAGCAAATCCAACTGACTCTTCAAGCTTATGACGACTGCATGGTCCGGAGTGTTAATCTCCTATTGCTTCTCAGGCGGCGGTTACGATCCCAAAGATCCTAGAATAACTCCAGATCTCCTCTCACAGGCGCTCAGGGTACGTTCAACCATCCCATGGCGGATCATGGATCACACGCTTCTCTAACACTTGCCCAGCTGTATTTCATCTGCCAAAGTGTCTACTGTCCGACAACCATCCCCATAAAGATCAGTATCTGCGTCGCCCTCCTCCGGATCTGCGGCACAATATCTATTTACAAGTGGGCGCTCTATGCTATCATTGGAATCTCTACTGTGGCTGGGCTCGGAAGCATGACTGGGATTGTGGCATCCTGCAGTCCGCCCTCGGCGTTTTGGGATCCTTCCACTGGAACTTGCAATCCCCTGGTTAACACCTTTGCTGCCTACTTCATCTCGGCCTGCAGTATTCTTACCGACTTCGCGCTCGCCATCCTGCCCGCATTCATGCTGTGGAAAGTACAGCTTAGGCGTTCGATAAAAGTGTCTGTCGCGATCATCCTCGGGCTCGCCGCAGTGTACGCTCGCCCCTCAACGCCGCTCCCCATCATATCTCCGAGTTCAACGATACTGATCTGGATACTAGGGCTTCCACTGCTACCATCGTCCGCCTTCGCTATCTCCTCGCGCTCCTGCACAATCAAAAATTCCTGTCGGAGTCGGGGAAAATCGCCCTCTGGACGGTGGTCGAGCTCGGCATCGGAATCTTTGCAGGCTCGGTCCCTGCGCTGCGGCCCCTGTTACGACACATCCCCTTCCTCAGCTATCACGAGACACAAGAATCCGGCCAGGCCCGCAACAAGAGTGGGAGTCATGTGAAGATGGACTCATTTAAGCCGGGCACTTTCTCCGAGTCCATGCGTAACCCTAAAGGGGCCAATGTTTTGGAGGATGGAGATAGCCAGGAGTACATCCTCGAGTCGCAAGGCGGTCGGCAGAAAATGGCAAGTGGAATTAGAAAAGACATCTCAGTGAAGGTAGAGAGATCTCTAAGCACAGGGGAGTGGGATGCTACCAGGCGGTACTACCAGTAGTCCATTCTACGAACGATACATAGCGTTTCTCTGGTCGCATGTTTAATGAAATAGCAATAGGGAACCACGCGTCCCCCATCCATGGTTAGACTCCATTTTGGATGAACGATTTGCTTGATCGTGACTCCGACCCTTGAGGCTTGCTTTCTTGACTTCTTCCCTCTGAACTTTGTCATCTCCATCGAATTTAGAGCTTTGGGACGTGTAGAAATTTGGGTCTATAGAGTAAGATGGCCACATTACCCAAAGAAAACTCTCTTATAACGGAGAGAGAATACAGAATCTGAGAGCTTGCCTAATATCATTCCCTGACCTTGTATGTATCGCTTGAGAAACCCGTCCAATAGGAACATCAACGAACTCGGCAACGCGCGGGAGGGCCGTACCGTCACCTGAACCGAACACTAGCGAGCCCGGGTAGGGCCTTGATTATGCCCATAGTACCCCGTCTAAGCTGGTCGAGTAATTGAAAGCACGTATTATATTGGGGGGGGGGGGG
>JAVIXY010000166.1:56704-77841 GCA_033030565.1 Fusarium nematophilum
GGGGCGCTTGATCAAATTCATTCTCTGGTGGCATAAATGGGCCACATCTGCTGCCAAAGGGATCAGGATCATTATCGCGCTCTGGTTTTTATTCATTTTGCGCCTACAAGGGCAGTTATTATTTCGCACTCTTTTAGTATCAATTGATCAATTGATCATTTTCTCACGCATTTATTCATTTTATTATCAGAGAGAGCTAGAGAGCCTCTTTATCTTTGTTTTGCCTTGTGGTTGGAGAGATATCTACCTATCCCTCTTGCATCGGTCGTGATTGTGTCTGTGGGGTGTGTGTGTTCTTGGACCTAATAAAGTATCTAATACCAGTTTCCTAGGCACAATGATTTCCCGGCCTTTGCTATCTTTTGGCTCGGGATCATCTCCCTGCTCGGGTGTACCCAGGAGGTGCTGAAAGTCGTGTAGAATCACGTAGCTTTGTTGCATTTGAGGCAACACATCAACCTGGCCCAGGGGACCAGTTTAATCAGAATGTCCCTCCCGCGTTATACGATTATAGAAGAGCCCCAGCTAAAAATAGTTCAATGACAATAATCGCACTACGTCATGCGAAAATCCATGCGAGAGGTTCCAGGAGACCTGGTTGTCACTGAGACCCAATCCTGCCGAACAAAGCCCCTACGCTCTATCAAAAGCCAGATATCCCCAGTAGAAGAGATCTCACTAGAATCTGTGATTCTCGCCCACTAGGAGTCAATGCATGCCTTTCTGGAGAATTTTGTATCTTCTTACATCTCAGACCTCACTCATAACTCGTTGGATCTTTCAATAGTGCTTCAATTAGTAATACTCGGCATTCTGCCACTCTTGCTGGCATTCTTTGATCTCCTATCACATATTCTCCAGAGTTGACCAGCGTTCTCTTGACTAAAATCATTCCCAAAGTGGGAACCGGCCTTCGTCGGACACCGATCACTGCTGCGAGGCCTGGGCGTCGAGTTAGTCAGTAGGCGGATTTGAACCAAAGGCGGAGGGAATCCCCGCTCCTCATCGGAGAATTCTGGCTCATCGACCGCAGTCTGACAAATTGCCTTCTTGGGCGGTATTTGGGGAATCCGAGCTCCGCCCATGACAAAGCGACGACTCTCAATACCTATAAATGTTCATATGCTCTTCAGTTCAATGGTGGCCTTGTGCCTGCCATCTCCATCTCTCAACCTGTCATCTGCCAAAGCTGCCAACAATACCACTTTTCACAACTCCACCAGCATCTCCAAAATGTCGACGCTAACTGTTGGTCTCGCTGGTATCACGGGGAAATTCGGCCGGCTGCTTGCATCCAAGCTTCTCTTGAACCCCAACATCTCCCTACGTGGCTATGCCCGCGACCCTTCCAAGGTTATTGAATCCATCTCCGATTCCCCCCGGGTCAAGCTTTTCAAAGGCGAGGCTTTCGACCCTATCGCTATAAAACCCTTTGTCAACGGCTGCGACATTGTTGTTTGCGCGTACCTTGGAAACGACGAGCTCATGATCGATGGCCAGAAGCATCTTATCGATGCCTGCGAGGAGGAGGGCGTGCCGCGGTATGTTGCCAGTGATTGGGCTCTCGACTATACCAAGCTGAAGCTTGGCGAGCTGTTCCCGAAAGACCCTATGATTCACGTCAAGGCCTACCTTGAAACAAAAGCCAACGTCAAGGGCGTTCATGCTCTTATTGGCGGTTTCATGGACCCGGTTCTCAGTCCCTTTTTCCAGGTCTGGGATCCGCAAACCAAGGCTCTACGCTATTGGGGCGAGGGAACTGAGCCATGGGAGGGGACCTCATACACAAACGCTGCTGAGTTCACCGCTGCCGTGATTGGAGACCCCACGGCTGTTGGAATCAAGAAATGTCAGTCCGTATATATTCCAAGCTAGCGAGCCTGCTCCTCCTTTGTACTAAATGGCCGTGGTTAGATCTTGGAGACCGAAAAACAATCAAGGAGATTGCTTCGACCTTTGACCGAGTCTACGGCTTTGAGCCTAAGCTGGAGCGTCTGGGATCTCTCGATGACTTGAAGACAAAGATGCATCAGCTGCAGGCTGACAATCCAGCAGACGTTTTCAGCTACATGTCACTGTAAGTCTTTCTATTGCTCATGTAACGGCATCTAAGACATTTTCTAATATTTACTAGTTTTTTTACGTACTACTGGCTAAATGGACAGACATTTGTTGGTCCTGAGACTGACAACGAGCAATACTCTGATGTCAATCCGGAGACATGGGAGGATTTCTTGCAAAAGCGAAGCTTGGAGGAATTGCCACATGCGTACTTTTCCCTTGCACACTAGAACATGAAATCGAAGGAGCTGGATTGCATTCAGTGGCCAATATATGAGTCTTTCAATCCAGTGAACCTGGAGCGTCTTGGCCAGGAGGACTGGGGTGGCACGACCAGATGACTCTTGTAGCTCATCATACAAATCCCTAGCGTGGCTTGACCTCGTCCCGTAAACTCGATTTTGATATTAGTGGCTCAGTAGGATATTGGTGGAAAATACAGGCGACCCCCCTTGTTCTGTTTATCAAAGTTCTTGACTTCTCAGCTGCCTCGTGAGGAATATCCCCAAAGGCCTCGTTCAACGATCTGAGAACGCGGGAACCCTTGATTTGGCATGCGTATAACAAGGGAATGACAGTGGTTACCGACCCCAGAATCTGGTGTTTGTACTAGAGTATCTCGGAATGGATGATATTCAAACCAGGGGGTGCATTTGGAATATTGAAATCTCGTCTGTTAAACTTGCGACGGGCAGCGCATCTGTCTGACGTGAGAGAAACGTTGAATTGATTTCGGAATTCTAAGAACCAAGGCCCCTTGGGCCAAAAGAAACAAAGTCTATGTTGAGCTACCAGCATCCCAATACATATGCTGCAAGACATGGAGGAATAGATCAACTGCACACTGGTCCACTCTTCGTATTTATCACACCTCAAACTCAAGCACAAGATTTGGCACCCCTACAAACACCTCAGGCATGGCAAATGTGAAGTTCCAGAATTCGAACGTGTGGGCTGTCGAGCCTTGGCCGCCATTCTGTCCCGCAAAGGCCAGGCTATATGACGGGTTGACGTTGCCAGAAATCGAGATGTTCAACCCTGGGATATCTTCAATGCTGGATAACGTGGGCTTACTACGGAAGGTGGTAACAACAAGAGTGAATATGGACGAGATATTGCCACTTGGGTAGGTCAGGCTGAGCTTCCCAGGCGATACTTCAGACTGAAGGGATCGGTCCGTGGGCCGCAGCTAGCGGAATCGGTCAGTGTGATGTATGTCAGGTCGATACAGGTCTAGCTTACTGTCAAGAAGGCAGTCTCGTCATCTGTCATCCACTGGACGACTGCAGGAGTAAAAGATATGGGGCTATGAGTCGGCCCGCCGGGTTGCGTCTGGTTGTACGAGGTCGCGCCGATAGTGAGCTTGTGCGACACCCAGGTCGTGATGTTTCTGGTCTCAAGATCATATGGCGGATAGTAGGCCTGGGCCTCGAATGTGTGATCCTCGCCAAATGTCTTGAGGTTGTCGAAGAAGCCGTCTGGGAGGAGCGCCTCCTGGGTTTTGGCCAGCACCGCGACGACCGGACCCCAGGCAAAGTCCGCCGAGTGAGTCATGAGTTCGGGCTTGGATAAAGTTAGGGAGACGGAAAGACAAAGGAGGCGGAGGAGAAAGCAAAACCACGTGAAAAATGCTCACCTGATCGATAATAGAGGAGGCTTCTTTGCCGAGGTATGCCCAGAACCAAAGCGCCATCACGCTCAAGTAGCGGTTCATATCGTACCCATAGGTACGGTCCCACGGGCCAGCCATATTCTTCATGTCGGGGTGCCAAAGCTGTGCGATGGCGTCCCAGGTCTCACGGACCATGACCGGGCCGAATTGCTTCATAATAGAGTCCTCGGGGAGATAGGTGCTCCAGAGAACCAGGCCGAAGAGGGACACACCGGTGTATGTGCCGCTATTGAACTCGGATAGTGTCTTGGTCAAGTTGAAGAGATGGATGATTTCTCTCGCGTACGCCTCGCCCGAGATGGTCATGTTTTTGTCGTTGATTCGGCGGCCCATCCAGCCTGACACGAACGCCCTCATGATTGCCTGCATGATGGCTCAGTAACATCATCCTTCAACGCCCAGTGAATAGCTGCCTACCGGATTGCTGTATGCAGGGTATAGATTATCGTCGTCGACGCCGCCAACTCTGTACGTGTCTCCAACAGTCGCGTGATGCAGCGAGTTTAGCATGAGCTTCTTGGTCTCCTCAGAGAGACGATCTGAATATTCCTCGAGCATCATGATAAAGGTTGTCCCGACGAAACCACGCCAGTTTGGGTCCCACGAACCGTATATTGCGGATGGGTACACGTCCGTACCAACTTCGGGCTCCTCGGGTAGCTTCTGATACGTGCCGTACCACTGCTGCGACGTATTCGTAAACTGCCCGCTGATCACGTTGGTGATGATCTTGTCCGCCTCGTCAAGGTCATTGCCCTTGTTTCGGGCAAGCAATCCGAGCGCGTACCAGGCGGAGCTGCGGGTATTGTGGCGCAAGGCTTTCTCTCGATCCAGGTCATGTAGGTAGCCAATGTTGCGATCATAATACGTGTCCATCCAGGACATGGACTCGCCGAAGAGCCCCTGGACATTTTTCGTCCATGACGACACATCAGCAGTGTTGTTGGGAACAAACAGGCCTCCTAGAGCTGGGAGCAAGAAGAACATTACGCAAAGAGTGATGAGGAGAAGGATAAGATATTGAAAACGAGAAGGCAAAGAACGAAGTTGACAGGATCTGCATGGCGATGGTTGAACGGAGAGACCCCGGGCAGGCCTTGCTGCCCCTAGCGGACTATAGTCGTTATATAGTCTTCGCTTGAGAGGATACCCGTACTGGCGCCAGAGATACGCAAGAAACGGGACCCGTGACAAACGCTCCATTTTGTCCTGCGTCTCTGTACTCCTTGAAGCCTAGACCATCAACCCACGGTAAGCGCGCGTGGTTGGATTTACAAGCCCGCCCTGGGGCTGTTGAGAGCAAATGGACCGTGACTAAACAAAGCGACGGTGACTCTCTTTTGTTAATCGGGAAGATGAGGAAATATTTTGAAGTATTTTCAAGGGGTCGTCAGATTGTTGACATGATCTAGGTCCTTGAGCAAGCGAGCAAAGCTGGTGAGGAAATGGTGTTCAGGTTGAGATTGAAATGAGCGCGACTGGGCACGGTCACGTGCGCCTATCAAACCATCCCTGCCAAGTCTGCAATGGAGACGCGTGAATGATTTCCCGACACATCAGGGTCATTTGGAACAGATCAGCAGTGCAATGTCTCACATCATCACATGATAACTAAAAGATAAGACGGTAAGCAGAAGATAAGCAATACGGAGGCTGCAGGTTTGCCTATGAGAGGGTTTAAATTGCAGTAGAGCAGACCAAAATTCAGTTGAAATGAGGGGATTAATAGTGGACTGAAATAAGATAATAATATATAGCAATTAAATCTCGAGCAAATTTTTTTTCTTTTCCGCCTAGGATAATCCATGGGTATAGTTTGGGCTCAATGGTCAGGGCAAGTCCTAGGGTAGCTGGAGCGAGGGGTGCTTGATTCCTGACTGACTGGTTCCGTCTGCACAAATGAGAGATGGACGAGGTTTTTGGCTCTTGACTCAGCGCGGAGAGCTATATGAAACTTGGCCATAGTATGACAAACCTTCTATTTATACTCGATTCCTGTTGTTTTTTCATCGGCTTTGGTTCTATATCTGGCCCTTGGGCTGGCCCTACTACCTGACATAGAACAGATCTCAAACCTGCGTGGGAATCTATAGCATTGGTTATGTTCGAACCTCCCTTTTAATCCTCATAACTGGTTTGGGCCAGGACCATACTATAATACTCTCCCCTCCTCTGAACCAGCTCGTCGTGAGTCCCCTCCTCGACCACTTGCCCTCGCTGGAGCACAAAGATGCGATCACACCGCCTGATGGTTGATAGACGATGAGCAACAGCAATTGTGGTACGGTCCGGCTTTTCCTTTGAGACAGCTTCCATAGCGGCTTGTACCAGTACTTCGCTGGCCGTGTCTAGCGCGCTTGTAGCCTCATCAAATAGCAATAGGTCCGGCTCACGCACGAGAGCCCGCGCGATAGCGAGTCTTTGACGTTGGCCTCCGCTGAGCGCAGCCCCTCCGTTTCCAATATTCGTCGCGTACCCTTCGGGGAGGCTGACGATGAAGTCGTGGATGTTGGCAGACCGACAGACTCGCTCGACACGTTCATCGGCATTGGCATCACCCGCCTTATCCTCCGAGAGGCCCAGGAGGATATTTTCACGGACCGTGCCGTTAAATAGCATAGTTTCTTGTGATACAAGACCTATGCGGGAGCGGTGGTAATGAACATCTATGTCCTTCACCGGCGTGCCCTCGACGAGGAGCTGTCCAGAGCTAATGTCGAAGAAGCGCTCCAATAAAGCGACCAATGTGCTCTTGCCACAACCCGAGGCTCCAACAATGCCAACGGACTCGCCCCGGTTAATCTTGAGGTTGAGATGGTTCAGCACAGAACGATTCGGCCGATTAGAGTAGGCAAAGGTCACATCTCGGAACTCTATAGCAGGCGCCTTCCCCCTGCTAGTTGGCAAGTCTTTCCTCCCGGTCGAGCTGTTGATGGGAGGCTGTGATGCCCGTAGATGCAGAATATGATTCGCTGCCGAATGTGCCTTTGAGACGTCTGGTGGAAGGATGCATTAGTTTGGTATTTCTCTTTCGATAGATACGTGGCTGACGACAAATGCACTTACTGGAAGAGAAGCCAAAGAGAATGCCACCACATTGAGACCCCATCAGAACTGCCATAAAGACGATAAAGAATGTCCCCATGTCATATCTCCCCTCAGAAAGCAGCTTGCCGCCGTACCAAAAGGCTAAACCCGTCACAGCAAGACTGATGCTCTCCGCGAAAGCATGCACAACCATCGTGAGCATCTTGCTCCGCAGTTCTCTGCTTGAACACTCTGCAAGCCGATCCCGAAAACCATCCAACGCTTTCTCTTCCAATGTAAGACTGGAGACGGTGCGGATAGCGCCAACGGCCTCGGAGGCGAAGCGGGCGCACTCCAGATACATCTGGGTCAGACGGTCCTCATTGGCCGTCTCGAGTCGTAGGCGACAGAAGCCAGCAAAGAACAGGGGCGGCATTCCAGCGACAACAATAACGAGTCCCAAACGCCATCCCATGGCAATTGCCAGGATAAAGCACGAGAAGATATCCACTAGAATGACGATGATCAGGGCGAGATTTGTTGACAGCAGGTTCTGGAGCCGTTGGGGATGCAGAGAAAGACGGCTGGTCATCTCGGCTGCGCTATGGCTCCAAGTATCGAAGAATGCAACGTCTTGACGAAGCATGGCATCGAAGTACCCGCGCCGGTAGAAACGCGTCGCGTGAAACGAGGTTACGGTCGAAAAGAAACCTACTCCGAGATTGCAGAGCAGGACTCCAAGGCTGAAGACCAAGTACATCAGAGCCCAAAAATTCCCGCGGGAGACAAGGGAGTCCCCTAGAGGTAGCTGTAGGGTTTGGATGCTTGAGCCAAAGAGAACTGCCTGCGCTGGGAATAGGCCACCACCAGCTGCAGAGGAGACGAAGCCAAACAGGAACAGTGGCCATATGTGTCGCTGTTCCTTGAAGATGATGATGCCGAGACACTTGGTGATGGAACGTTTCCGGGCAATGGCATCCTCTTCCTCCTTGGGCTCGTTGTCTTCTACCTGCGTCGTGTCAGGGGTTTGAGGACTTTCTCTGGGCGAACAGTCGGGCGAAGTTAACGGTGTCTCCTGTGTAACCGGATCTAAGAAATCAGTCCAACTGTGCCGATTTGGATGCCCAGATGGTTCTTCCCTTGCAGGCCCGGCCAGCGTATCTTCTCCATAGCCGGTATGCAGTTCTTGGGCATTAACAAGCTGGTGGTAAGCCCCTTTGAGATTAAGCAGCTCCTTGTGCGTTCCCTGCTCAACAACTTTTCCCCGACTTAGCACAACAATCTTATCCGCCTTCTGGATGGTAGAGAGCTTATGAGCAATCATAATCGTGGTACGGAGCTTCGAAACGTTGTCGAGTGATGCCTGTACTTTTCTTTCCGCTGCGGGATCGAGGGCCGAGGTGGCTTCGTCCAGTAAGAGAATCTGCGGGTTGGAGATGACACTCCTTGCAATGGCAATGCGCTGCTTCTGGCCGCCACTGAGTAGAGTGCCACGATCTCCAACCTTGGTGTCATACTTGCGCGGTAGTTCCTGAATAAAGTCGTCCGCAAAGGTCTGAATACACGCTTGTCTGACAAGCTCTCGCTTCTTGACATCGGGCAGGGAGTCCATGGGCGTACCGTAGAGTCCGTGAACGATATTAGCGTAGATGGTATCGTTGAAGAGGACGGGATCCTGCTGGACCAGTCCGATCTGACGCCGCAACCATTGTAAATTCAAGTCGGTGACAGCGTGGCCTCCGACCAGGACAACGCCGCCAGTTGGGCTAAACCACCGTTCAATGAGCCCGACGATAGTGCTCTTCCCAGACCCAGACGCACCAACCAGCGCCGTAACTTTGCCTGCTTCGAACGTGAAGCTAGCGTCACGAAGAACCTGAATTGAGGGTCGCGATGGATAGGCGAAGCTGACGTTGCGCAGTTCAATAGAGCCGTCAAACTGGGCCGGACGCTTGCCTTTTTCACCGGTAGGATCCACCTCAGACCTGCGGTCAATCATTTCGAACATTCCCTGGGCCGCAGCCGAAGCCCTAGCAAAGTCGCCGAACCGAGGGGCCACGTTTGAGGCCGCACTCGTGCCTAGGAGCACAGCAAGCAGCACCGATATAATCTGCCCACCACTACTGACTTCACCCCCATTCAGTAGCTTAACACCATAATACCAGGCTAGAGCATAGGCGCAGTAGATTGTGAAGAACTCGACGCTCCACTGGATGCCAATAACAGGCCCCTTGCGGAAACCAAGCCGCTGCTAGGTAGTCGTCGTACTTGCGGCTCAGCATGCTTCCGGCGTCGAAGGCTGTCACAATGCGGACACCACCAAGAGCCTCCTCTACTAGGCCTCCCGCGCGGTTGTATATATCCAGGATCGCGGCCTCGATCTTAGCATCTGGTCAAGAATAAATATTAGCGTTGAAGCTGCGGTCCTGAAGACTTGTCTTACCGAGACCGAAGGTGATCCTAAACCCTATAAAGAGGACAGGTAGCGTGGTGGCCGTGACAAGCGTGAGCTTCCACTGCTGAGTAAAAGCGACCACAAAGGCTGCCACGAACATGGACAAGTTCTGAATCAGGCTTCCAACCTTTTCAGTGCTGCCGTTCTCAACCATATCCGCGCTGTTGGAAATGGTGGACGAGATAGTGCCGGGAGCGCACGAGTCAATGAATGATACGTCCTGTCGAATCATGGACCGGATAAAGTCAACACGGAATGCCCTCGTCACTCGAATGCCAACCAGGCCAAAGCAGGTCGAGTGTATATACACAAGGAAGAAGCGGGCGATGAAGAAGTACAGCAGCCAGAGTGCGTTCTGGGACATGTCGCGGTATAGCTGGTGCCCTGAAATGCCACCAGTGTCGAAGCCATTAAATCCGTTGACCGAAGAGCCAAACACAATCGTCATCAGGGGCGGCACGATTCCCGAGATGATGGCTGCAACGAGGCCGACCATCCGAAGAGTGTGGTCCAGGGGCGTCGAGTAGGACCAATGCACGCGAAAGAAAAAGTGAAGTGACCCTGGATTCTTCTCTTTGCTCTCGTAGCCCTTTTCTTCTGCGACCTCAGCGCCGTTATCGGTCGGGTCGGCTCGGGGCTGGGCCAGACCAGTGACGCCGGAGGTGGCGGCGAGCTCCGTATCGCCCGGGCGGGCAACCAGAACGGGCCTCCTTTCGAGCACCGGCATCTTAAATGTGGCACCCAACGGCTTGCTGGGAGCCAAGTCGTTTACCGGGACCTTTCTTGTGGCCGAGAGGAATTCCTCCAAAATAGAAGGTTTGGCAAGTTAGGTGAGTAGATGCTAAGTCGGTGCCTGGGCTTAATTCTTACGAAACGGGCTTTGTATTTGAACCAACCATTGGCTTCTTCTTATTCTGGTAGAACAAAGATGACTCATTTTGATTCAGGAGGAATAAAACGCGAAAATGGAAGTTGGCTCCATGCCTCGATGATGCAAACTTGCGGGTCTGTTGCGTCTTGCACATTTAGGGAACTTCAACTCCTGCTTGTTGTCGGTCTCATAACGGTACGAGACTCTGAAAACTGCGATTGAATCATGCCAGTTTCCTTTTTACAGTGGTATAGGATCTGGTGGCAAGAATTCTGTGTATGATAGGACCGATGGGGAAGCCTGGGCAGAAGCAGTCAATGACCTAGCTCCTTTGAATTGAGGCGCAACCCGGCCCATGGACTCGTGATCAAGATCAAGTCAAACTATAAAAAATTGCAGGACCTTGGACGCCGGAGAAATGCGGGCCTTGTGGTTCAGCGGCAACAGAAACAACTTTATTGTCTTCTGCCGTATCAAGCTAATGCACGGCGTGGCCAAAAGTATAGCATACCTTGAATCTCCTTAGTCGGGATAAGGCTCCAGCAGGTCAATCGACCCAGTATTAGGGCGCTAATAGATATAGTAGCAATTCGCCGTATATCAGCTACCCGATATTATAATCTAAGCGTTTAGAGACTCGCTACTTAGCCCATTAGTAGAAAAGAGTAAGGTATCATCGGGTTAATCCTCTATAATTAGACTTAATCCCTGCGAGTGACCGCACTAGGGCCTTATCCCGACTGAGGAGATAAGCTACTGGCTTAAGCATGGCTGGTCCTCGCGATTTGGTGACATCATCATACAACTACAAGCCCGCTTCAGCTGGAACAGCAGTTAAACACGGTGGGGAACTAATAAAGAAGGCAGAGGAACGCCAAACAGTCACTATGGTCGGCGGAGTTGTCTACGCTGTATGCATGGTCCATCGCGATACGGCAGACACGATCTCTCAGATATTGCTAAGGAGGTTCGAATGAAGCGAGTCAACGGAAGAGATTACCCAATTGGAAGAGAGCAGAAGTTGACGACGCCATGATACTCGATGCATGTCCGAAAATAATCGGAGGGTCCTTGTTCGTGGACAATATCATCTCAGTTCCAGTCAATCTCCTGATTGGAAAACAGCCGAGGCTCGTCTCGCACTAAGAAATGGCTAATATCATGATTTATAACAAGCTCTCGGAGCAGACTGGACTCTTCGCCACTTGCTCGGTGTAATTGTTACTCCGACACCTCCGCATTCATCTGAGCACCGATGATGGACCCAATGGCATGTCAAACTTGGATCCTCCTTATATACCGAACGAATCTCGACTGGATTGTTGCGCTCGGAATTCAAGACCACTACTCTCCTCGCCGCCATGGCTTCAGAAATGCTTTCCATAACGGCTCCCTATTTTACCGATCCCTCGGCATACCAAATCTCGACTCTACCCAAGCCTGTTGTGACCGAGCCGACAGACGTCGTCTTCCGAGTCCATGCTGCGAGCATTAACCCAGTCGATGTGAAAAAGGCAGCCGGGGTTTTCAAGCTTGCCGTCAAAGAAGAGTACGTCCGTTTTGTGACCTTGACCCGCAGGTGACCCGCTTGGAGTCCTCGCTAACCAAAATGGATGCAGGTTTCCCTACAACATCGGTTATGACTGTGCTGGAGTTGTGACAAATGTCGGCAAGGAAGTAAAGGACATCAAGGTTGGAGACGAAGTTTACACGCGGCTGCCAGAGGCGAGCAGAGGCGAGTTCATGGTCATGAGGCTACACCATGAATCGAGGCTGACCTTCAGTTTCAATAGGAGCTTGGAGCGAGTATGCCAAATGCCCACGAGAATACATCGCTCTCAAACCAAAAAACCTCACTTTTGGAGACGCGGCGTCGTTGCCGTTGGCGGGGATGACAGCCATGCAGGTTCTCGGGCGGTACAGAGGCTCATTGGTGGGCAAGACAGTCTTCATCCCAGCTGGCTGCAAGTATTATCCAACAACCGACATGAATAGGTAGTAACATTACGTCGCAGTGAGCGGAACAGGATCGTATGCGTGTCAAGTAGCTAAGAACGTTTTTGGTGCCGGTAAAGTCATCACCACCGTTTCGACAGCAAAGATAGACAAAGTGCCAGAATTCCTTGGCCGAGGCACGGTTGACCAAGGTCGATCTCACCACAGTTGGTAGACTTGCTTTTAACATGCTGACCTGGAATTAGTCATCGATTATACGAAACAGGACCCGAAAAAGGTCATTCCATCAGGCTCCGTGGATTTCATCCTCGATACAACTGGCGAAGCCATGGCCTACCTCCACCTCATGGTCCCCTCGACAGGCCTGATCGTCTCGATTTCTACGCAGCCTTCCGGAGCCCAACTCCAGCAGTCAAGCGTTATGAGGCGACCAGACAACCCGCGACTTCCGTGGTATGGGTGCATGATGCTGAATACTTTGGATACCTATCGGAGGGCCCGAGCCAGACGCTGGGGAGTGACATACGAGTATCTATTTCTTGACCCGAACGCAACGGACCTGGCGACACTTGCTAAGTACGTCGAAGAGGCTAAGATTGTGCCAGTAGTTGGGTCTAGGGTCAACCTGAGGGATATCGACCAGGTCAAGGAGGCTTGTGGGATGGTATACAGAGGGAAGGGGGGTGTTGGGAAGACAGTCATCAAGGTAGTCTCTACTTGATCGTGGATGGGTGGGGGTCTCCTTAACCAAATAGTTCTATCTATGGATAAATTTTCAACATGAATAGGAAGTGGGCCGGTACAATAGTTAAGAGGGCAATAATTCAAAAACCTGGAGACCACTCTGATACACATGTCCATCGGGCTGTGACGGCGCAATGCTAGTTCTCTCCACCATGAATGATCTGTATGCCAATGCCATACATTGTACCAACATGGCCGTTCATATGTGGAGATCATTATAGATGAAGGCCAACGGAGTCAGCCCGATCGACCTCGGGCGATGGGACTCGCCGCCGGACGGGCCGAGTAGTGGGGCCCTCCGGGGCCGGCTGGATTTTGGGCCGAACCAAACTCCGCAAGTCCGCAATGCCGCATCCGGGACAACTCGAGCACCCGACGGTCTTTATCCCTTTTCTCAACAACCACCGGAGGCGCCGAGACAAAAACGCCGGTCTGATCCTGCTTATACACTAAGCCGCTCGGCGGCCATTTCCGGGAATCCCATTCGCACTTTGACAGACCTCGGCTCGGCTGATAAAGCGGCCACCTCGGTATGTCAAGAGTCAGGGCATGTGCAAGGGCTGATGTTCCGCACCTTGAGTCGCAGGAAAGCTTTTTTTCTTCTATTATTTGCTAGTCTAGTAATAAATGAGACCAACCAAATGCCGATTCGAACGTGTTTGCGGTGGACCGATAACGACAAATGCACGAACTCTTTGCTCATAAATTTTGTTTCATAGTTAAACAAGATACCTGACATAGCTTTGTTCGGCTAACCCGAAAAAAGGAAGCGTCGCCGGTCATCAGCTGATGTTGGTGTTGGTCTAATTGTCCCGTCATCTTAAGCAGCCACGAGAGATGAGGCCGCGGATTTGAATTCCGGGGAATTACCCGTTAGGTCGAGCCCACGGGTCGACGGCTGGCTGGGCTTCCCCGCACTTTCAATCTAGAATCCCGCCAGTCCGGGCAACAGGGCAGCCTCTAATTATAACTGAGCGAACACAGCATCTGGCTCTTCACCAGCTCAATCAAGCATTCGTTTTCGAGCCTTGGTTTCTACGCAGAGATACCACGCACATATTACACCAAAATGCCCTGGGACAAGATCGACCATCAGTTCACCCACCCTCAGCTGGATTATGACTCCGAGCCCAACTTCCAGCCTTGCATTAAAGTCTCTGTCTTCTTCAAAAAGATCGACTCCATCGACTATGATACCTTTTTTGGCCACTGGCAGACCGTCCATGCCGATCTAGCCGTGGCCACGCAGGCATTTCGAGGCCATATTGTCCGATATGCCCAGGTACCCAAGACCGAGAAGACCGCAGTTGGGATCTGTACTAAGACATGTAGCACCACCAAACACCAGAGATGAAGCAGAGAGCTCGGAGTCTTGGGGAAGGCGTCCTTGAGTATGACGGATGCGCTCAACTCTGGGTCAGAACATGGGACGACTGGTTGGCCTTTTATAATAGCAAGGAGTATGCCGCAGCGTTGAGCGATGACTGTAATCGGTTTATGGCACTTCCGATGACGTACATGATTGGTTATGAGAACCTGGTAGTCGGGGACGCATCTAAGCTCCTGGGTGGAAAGGACGGCATGGACATCCAAGCTCTAAAGTAGAAAGTCGTGGCGATTCCGAGAGATTTGAACAACATCTTGTTGTAAAACTGTTTGTAAGGTCCCAATCAAGAAACGGGAGGAATAACAAACTCCTTTGGCGAATGAAGGGACCGTACGTTTACAAACCCAGGCTAGTCAGTACAAGCCCAGAAGTATACAGCGGCATAGTGAAGAGCTTCCAAAGAAAAAAAAGGTGAATGATGGCAATATTTAAATAAAAATGACCTTTCACAAGGCTACATGAGTGATTATCGACAAGAAACACTTCGCGATCACAGTGAAAGAAATGCTCGTGGCACCATCAGATATCAACACCCCCGAGGAGGTCTTTCAGATCTATCTCGGATTCACCTGCAACTGAGTTGCCCAATATAGACATCTCAGGCACGCCCTTTGTTGTGTCTCAAAACATCACTCTACGGAGCCTCCAAGTGCGTAGAACTCGCAGCGCCCTTCTCAGCGACCCCGTGGCTTCGCGCAATGATTTGTTCCGCCAGGAGAGTATGCTTGACCTCGTCCGTCGCAAAAAGAACATCGATCTCCTCCAAAGTCTTTCCCGTGGTCTATTTTAGACAGGTTAGTGATTATTCTCGCCAAAACCAGGCAGGCACATACCTCGGGGCACATGAAGTAAACGAAGAAGATGGCCACGAAGCAAGACAGGGCCATCCAGATCCAAATCTTCCACCCAACGTTCTGAAGCGCAATACCACCGGCAAACACGGTTATGAAAGAGAATAGCCACTCGCCAAAAGCTCCAGCTGCGGCACCGGCATGGCGAAGTTTGAGCGGCGCGATCTGACCGAGACATTGGCACGAGTTGGAGCGGGGGAGGTCGATCCGGGGCCTCGACTTACCTCTGGGCCATAGAGCCAACAGATTCCGATCCAGCCATAGCCAAAGACGGTGTTATAAACAAAAATGGCGGCAACCGCTGTCCACTGCGTTGCGAGGGTGCGGTTGGGCAATCCGATCATGGTGGTAAAGATGACCATGCAAACTGTCAAGGCGACAGCGGACCACATCAAGATACTGCGCCTACCGAATTTCTCGACCGTCCATACCAAGGGCACAGCTCCCATGGCAAAAACAGTGTTCATGATTGCAGCCAGGAGCTGGGCCATAAACGGGGACAGACCGACCTGTGCGAAAATGACAGTGCTGTAGTAAACAGAAAGGTTGATTCCTGCAGTCGTCAATGTCAGTGTAATTCAGGCAAAAGAAACTGAGCTTGAGTTGTTCCGTACCCATCATCTGCTGTATTGCCAGAATGAGAAAGGAAATGCGGATGCGACGACCGACGCGGAGGTCGCTCCGGTCCCAGATAAGGTCGAGGAGTTTAAAGCCCCTTTCGTCGGCGGACTCGAGGGAGATGCTTGCCAGAATAGAATGTCTCATGTTCTGAACCCTTTCATCGTCAATGTCGGCGTCAAAGAGCCGGCAGAGTGTCTCGTCGCCCTCCTTCTCGTAACCTTTCGCGTAGTACCATCGGGGGGTGTCTGGAAGGCAAAGGGTAATGCCCCCGGCACACACGGCAAACAGAACCTGGAGGGCGATTGGGAAGCGCTGGGTTTTACCTGTTAGATGAAATTTCAACAGGCGGCTTCAATGGTTTGTTACCCAAGAAAGTTGACTGTCCAGTCGAGTGAAGCCAAAATCGATCCAGTATGCGATGGCGGCGCCCGAGATGAGGAAAATACAGGTAACAGCGACGTCGGGTCCTCGTGTCTCGTGTTCCGTGCTCATCTCGGCCTGGTAGGTTGGGATGGAGCAAGAGATGAACTGGAACGGATTAATCTCATGCCATTGAAGAGATGGGGACGGAGGGAGCTTACACCTATGCCAATTCCCTTTAAAGATCTCTGTTAGCATCTCAAGCTGCAGAAATCTAGGATGAAACCACTCACGCAAAGAATACGTCCGACTATCATGTGAGGGACAGACCAAGCCGAGGCCTGAAGGCTGCCACCGAAAATCACAAACAGGTTGCCGAGCAGAATGCAGTTGCGTCGTCCGAGAGGCATGCCAATCACCGTCACCGCAAGTGAGCAAACAGTAGCAGCAAGGGTGTAGGCTGAGGCTATCATTGGGATCACGTACGTTCCAGTCGGGTACTGTGCACCATGCAAGGTTAGCATATTGTCTTTAGCTTGGGATGGCTTGGATGTTTACTCACTCCCATTGCATGTCGAAAAGGTTCAGTCTCTTGGACTCCTCCGAGTACCCCAGCATCGTAGCCGTAAAGACAAAAGGACTGCAACCAATGTTAGAGCCACTGCCCGGCTTGTCTCGCCCCAGATCAGCCAAGGGTGCCATACAATTGCGCAGCTGGTAGAAAGCATCCGCTTGATTGTCTTCCCCCTGATTTTGGACTTGAAATTGGTCAACATGATGAGGTCAAGGCGAAAATGATGGATCAAACGATGCAAAATTGATCTTGAGTGAAGTCAAGGTCAACACTGTGCTTGCTGCTCATCAGGGGGTGCGCAGCTCGGGGTACTTATAAGCTGTAGTCAATGCCAATCATCTGGTCCAGATGCATCCCTCAGGTCCCGGTCCTGGTCAATCAGCCTCCACTTCCCCAGACGTTACCTCAATATCACCCCGCAACTTCCCCAGAACTCCATAGCTCTCCCGGATCCGATCGAGACCCATGGTCGATGCCTTGGTCGGCTGCACCACGCAGCTTTCCCTGTTTCCCTTTGTCCAGTGGCAAGTTTAGTATTTCCCGCGGGATCTTTTCCCGTCTCATGTGGAGAGCCACTGACAGAAAAGCACATGACTCAGTACTCCTCTTTCAATTGGCATTGATACTGGGTGGCTTGCATGAGTCATGACACAATCCTTGAGTGACAGAACCCGATACTTGGGCCATCTGACTAATGTCCATGGACCATGGATCGAAAGAAGCCCCGTATTGTGGAGGGTCACCTAATCGATAACATCTGAATTGATAACCCGTCGATTCCCCCCTGCCACATCTCAAGATCTTCCCCCTTTGTGAACCATTCAAACGCAGCCACCGAATCAGCTTTAACCCTTCAACATTGATATTTGATACATGATGACCGTGCTTTCAGCAACCGCTTTTCAGGCTCCCCGAGCCGAAGCTTCGGCTGATCTTGGCAAATCAAGACTTTTCAAGCCCGTCAAAGTCGGCAACTTAACCCTTCATCACCGCATCGCGATGTGCCCTCTTACGCGCTACCGAGCCTCAGACGACCACGTGCCAACGCCTTCTTTCCGAGACTACTACAGTCAAAGGGCATCTGTTCCAGGCACTTTGCTGATCACGGAGGGAACCTTTATATCCCCGGCAGATGGCGGCTTCGCCAACGCCCCGGGCATCTACAGCGACGAGCAGGTCAAGGCATGGAAGACCGTGACAGACGCCGTCCATGCTAAAGGAGGATACATATTCTGTCAGCTTTGGGCGCTTGGCCGCACTGCTGAACCGGATGTGGCAGAGAAGGAGGGAATTGTCTTTCGCAGCTCCAGCGACATTCCACCTGATTCTATTCGTCCGAGGCCGAAGCCTCTCAGTGTCGAGGAGATCCAGGACACCGTTCGAAACTATGCGGAGGCGGCTAAGCGTGCCATCGAAGCAGGGTTTGACGGCGTCGAGATTCATGGCGCCAACGGATACCTCGTGGATCAGTTCATTCAGGACCGATGCAACAAGCGAGAAGACGCCTATGGTGGAAGCATCGAAAACAGATCCCGATTCGCCGTCGAGGTTGTTCAAGCTGTATGCGAAGCCGTCGGGCCAGAACGAACTGGCATTCGCTTCAGCCCCTGGAGCGTCTACAACGACATGAGAATGGACGACCCAATTCCCCAGTTCACGGATGTCATTCAGAGGTTGAAGCCATTGGGCCTTGCGTATCTACACCTGATAGAGTCAAGGATCGCTGGTGCCGCCGACGTCAAATCCTCCGACACAGACAAGCTTACCTTTGCAATCAACATCTGGGACAGACCACTTTTCGTTGCTGGAGGATATACCCCCGAGACAGCACGGAGACTTGTAGACGAAGAATACCCGAACAAAGACATCGTGGTCATGTTTGGGAGGTATTTCATTTCCACGCCTGATCTCCCATTCCGGATCCAGAGAGGGCTTGAGCTCACCAAGTACAACCGCGAGACGTTCTACACTCCAAAGGCTACCGAAGGATACACCGACTACCCTTTCAGCAAGGAGTTTTTGGAACATCTTCAGAGCAAGTAGAAGCGAAATCTAGTTAGACAACGCCAATACACATTTATCAAGCCAATCATGACTGACACGTATTGAAGATGCTGAGAAGCCATGTCTCCTCATCAGGCCAACGAGATGGAGATTCTCAGCCACTACAGCAGGAATGATGGATATTGACGCTGCAACCATGTCATGCATGCAGTATACTCAGATTATCCTGTGTGACCCAATGTTTGGAACAGCGAACAGCCTCATATTTTCACAATCATGTGTCATCACACGTAGATTAGACCGATTCCGGGGGGGGCCTGCTGCTAGCGTCTCTACCGGGAGGCCTAGATCCGCTGAGGTCTCCCCGTCTCCAACACTTACGACCAAAGAGAAGATCTCAATAACGTGGATTTGTCTAATGCGTGGTCCTTATCCATTAGATGGCATCGTATGAGTGGCCGCAAGTCGCCAAACGACTGGGGACTTTTTGCTTTTGCCTCGATTGGCGAGCATGCCCTTAGTCAGGCGACATCAAGTTTACCTGAGTCATGCCACACTCGGAAGCATGGGACAAACCCAAGCGCCTATCCCCGCATTTGGAGGCTTGTTCAAAATATTATTCACGGGGTTTTAATCCCGTCTTGCGGGTAGAAACGGGTTTCACTCAGTAAATCGCCGTACAGTTCCCCGCAGAGGATTCCCGAGGCCATCCCTGCTGTGCCGATCGTACCCCAGATTGTATAACTTTCGATTTTATCATGTCTAATAAGCGGGAGCAATCATCGTTGAGATATAACTCAATTTTGTGACTAGGATCTTCAAAAGAACCTCTCTTCACCATGTCAAGATTCTAAACTCAAGTATCGCCCATCTCTCGAACGTATTTGTACGTCAAAGTCTTTAATAATGCTCACCCCCAAGACTGCAATCATCACCGGTGGTGCCTCTGGAATGGGCCTGGCCGTCGCCAAATCACTGGCCACTGAAGGATGGAAGGTCAACATTCTTGACCTCAATGATTCTGCTGGCGCGGCAGCAGTTCGTGAGGAGCCAAGGCTGATCTTCACACAAGCCGATGTCAACTCTTTTGCATCCTTGAGCTCTGCTTTCGATAAGATCTTCAAATCCAAGGGTCGGCTGGACTTTGTTTTTGCCAATGCAGGCATCATTCAGATGGACAACTTCTACGAGAAAGCCGCCTCACTTCCTCCACCAGAGCCTCGGCAGCTCAGCATCGACATCAACCTGAAGGGCGTCGTCAGCACATCTTACCTCGCTCGGCACTACTTTCTAGCGCCAGGGAACCGTTGCGAAGACCCTGTCCTCGTCATAACGGCTAGTATTGCTAGTTTTGTATGTGTCCCATTAATCTCAAAGCTGCCTGACAAGACTGGGTCAAACTGACAAGTAAAAGTACGCACAAGAGTTTAACCCGCTGTACACCGCCTCTAAGGCGGGTGTTCTAGGCTTTATGCGATCAATTGCTTTCCCATTCTTCCAAGACGGCATCCGGGCACATGCGATTTGCCCGGGAACGGTCCGCACCAATCTACTCTCAACCGAGGCATGGGACTCTTTTCCTGAGCAATATCTGACTCCAGTCGAAACCGTTGTCTCGACGGTCAAGGCTCTCGTTGAGGGCGGGAAGATGGTAGATGCAAATGGTCGAGCGGTGGAGAAGGAAAAGAACTATGGGCTGGCAGTCGAAGTCTTCGGCAAGGATATCTTTTTCAGGGATCAGGTTGAATACATAAACGATGATATGAGGCAGATATGTGAGGCTGCAAGTTTGGAGCATCAGCAAGACAACTTGAATTGAGACGGGGTTGTCACCGCTTCCGACGAAACTAGCTCGGGCTATTCGCACAATTCAGGAAGACAGGTCTTCACTCCAAGACTTTAATCTTGCCCCTATAGAAATAAAATAGCGTGTTTTATCCGGCCTCGATGTTTCCAGTTCTCAGAGAGTTATAGGGCACTGTGAGGTGTCCTCCTCGGGATTCCGGCGAGATTGGCATCTTGTAGAGTAGCGATTCCGTTATGAAGATGATAGGCGGCAACAGAAATTCTGGACGACGAGTTAGCGTAGCTATGATGTTGAGATGAAGATGGAAAGCCCTCGGGAGTTATAAGATAAGCCTCCATGACCTCAGCTCCACTAGCTAACTGGTCTGCGACCCAGTCAGTGGCAAGACTATTTCCCGTCAACAATAGGGCCGTCATTGGCCAGGGAATATGAATCGAGCACCAGATGTGACCTGTAAAAAAGGAGCAACAATAATGGAACGTGGTAAGTATTGAGGTATCGATAGCCTAAGATCACTGGATGACTTCTCATGGGCCTGAGCCGCCAGGGGGGAAATCGAGCTCACTCAGGGCTACGATAACCTGTTTCTTTGTCGCGGAGAAACTGACGATTTTCAACACTTAGGAAACTCCACGAATAATGAACCAGATCAAATCATCTCCATCAACGCCCCCGAGGTGCCCATCAGCCCTGACTGCTCGGCCTTCAAGCACATACGACCATACCTACTATAGAATACGGGATCCC
>JAVIXY010000167.1:0-77611 GCA_033030565.1 Fusarium nematophilum
AAATTATAAGTCTTAATTATATTATTAAAAGTATTAATCTTAAATTTATTAATTAATTATAGCTATACTTAGCTATATATAATTTTATATTAGGCTTAATAATTAGCTTTTTATTTACACCAGCCACGGTATAACTTATTACGCAGCTTATTTATACCAGGGCCAGTACAGGTATAAGCCCCTGGCCTCTACCCTCTGCTCTATTGCTGACTAAATTATTAAAGATGACTGGCTCGCGAAAGGTCGGAACAGAATCGACCCACGCACGACTTTGTTCAGAGTGGCTGCTCCGGCTTATTCTCGCGGCGTCTTGCTGCGAGACACCTCCTGCCAACGTCGCCCAGACGAGATCTGAGGCGCTTGGACAATTTGAAACGTCCCGAGATGCGGTAGATACAAGAAATAGCGTGGCATGAGTGAATCAGCAGATGCGGTACACCGACGGTCACCAAGGCGGTTGAGAAACCTGCCCATGACCCCACAGCGCCCACGCCATTTCTGTCCCAGGCTGGCAGGTCCTGTCACCAGACTATGACGCCCATCGTACGAATCTCGCGACGACCAGATCCGCCCGCCCTTCACGGCTGAGGGCCATGGCTTGTGGTCTGACTTGGCACGACCTCACTACGGAACGGACCGATCGGCCAAATAAGCATGAGATTGAAATGGCACAGAATAGGGATGCGTGCCAATTGATATAAGAGAATGGCCAATTCATGCTATCCAGACTCTCATTCAGACCATCATCCCATCCACTCATCTACACTACAAAGCATCGACTGAGCTACTCACAACAATACAACTACAACACCACAAACTTCACAACCTCTCACCTTCACCATGACCACCAACTCGTTCGGCGGAGCTCTTCCTCGCTTCGACTTCCCGCCCCAACCAGCACCCGCCGTCTCTCGCATGGCTCGCGTCTCCAAGAACCTTCCCCTTCTGCTGGTCATCACTGGAACAATAGCTGGTAGGTCTTCTCATCGCAACCACCCACGCACCCAAGTTCCCATGATAACATTGTTCTCCAGCTGTCGCTGTCAAGACTACCCAACAAGCCCAAGAGCCTCGCTCGCCGCCCATCGCTGCCTCCATGGCATTCGGACGCCCTTCGGCAGCCCCGAGCCTGGTGCCTCGAGGGCAGGGACTTGTTGACAGGCAAAACGTCGACGTAAGGTCGAAGCCGAACAACTAGGGTGCTTGAGAATTCAGATCAAACCGATGGTCAAACTGGGCGCATGAACATGGAAGCGACTTTGGGATTTTATTTGCATATCCCACACAAGATATAGGGCTGGCCCCAACACATCTCATTTTAATCATATAATGACTCTTGCAATCTCGTGCCGTGACTATGCATAATAATTCTGAATAAGTGGCGTGTAATTATATCAAGATCAAGAGAGCACGATGGGGCAGAGATTCTTCTCGGGCATTATGTGCGTCGTCTCGGCTACTCGATCAGCGTAACCCTAATCGAGATTTTGAATTATGACCTGTCACCCAGGCGAGTAAGATGGGAGATAACCTAGAATTGAGTACTAATAATAGTCCAACAGAAGTGATGTATTACTTGTTAAAAACAGCCCCGGCTCATCCTAGCATGTTGCCTGCATGAGATTGCATCTTGGCTCCACCTTCACAACAACGCTTCATGTCATATCAAGCACATCACCAACGTACGATAATCAGGTAAACTCTCTTCAGTGCACCAATGAATTATGGGTAGTGCCGTTCTAGAAGTTGTTTCCAGCCTCCGCCAACTGCTTCCAATCCCAATCCAATCCTAGTCTATGTGCCTGTTCCTCCTTCAAGAGTAGGTTGCTTCCACGTTAATAAAGAACACCGTGATTTCTACCCATCACCAAGTCCAATTCCTTCCGTTTGTACAGGTTATCCTCATCTGGCTCATTACCGGCGCCAATATCATGTAGACTCGGCACATGCTCATTGACACCCTTGATTACTTCAGGTTCAGGCAGCTTCTCGCCCTTCTTCTCCAGTAGCTCCATGTCGTCAACGCGGCGGAAAACCCCAGCACCTGCATATGAGGCTAACTTTGATCCTCCTCAAGTGGTGGCTGTTCGGCAAAACAGGCATTCGCAAACATTGACATGATCATCTCCCAGCTGACCTTGGAGGAAAAGGCCGGCCTCCTCTCTGGCGCAGGAGCCTGCAGCACCATCCCTCTCCGTCGACTAGATATTCCGCGCCTTCATGTGAAAGAACCTGAAAGCCAAGAGCTGGACAAATTCTCATCAGCATCGCAGATTTCCGATGAGCCGCATGGACTACGCGGCGGAGGTGGTCGCTTCTTCAACCCTGTCAGTCCATGTTCCTCTCTCTTCTCAGGTTTTGGTACTGAGACTAGGTACTAACCAGAGACCGTCCGAGCCAGCCTCCCGGCTATCAATTCCCCTGTGCCACTGCAATGGCAGCTGCATTTGACGTCGAACTACTACAAAAGGTCGGCAAGCTGATCGGCGATGAAGGTCGTCGCAAGAACGTCCACGTAGCGCTTGCGTCCAAGGTCTGCATCCCGCGCTCGGCTTTACTCGTTCGGGGCTTCGAAGCCTTTGGCGAAGACCCCGTGTTGAGCGGAACTCTCGCTGCTAACTACATCGACGGTATCCAGGACCGGAGAGTGGCCACATGCATCAAGCATTACGCCGCCCACGATCAGTCAGCCAAGGGTACGGAGGACGACGTACATACGACACAGCGTACGCTACGCGAAATCCATCTCATGCCCTTCCAGATTGCTATGGCCAAGGCCAGGTCAAAGCCTTGGCCATTCATGGCGGCTTACCAGAAGATCAACGGCCTTCACGTGAGCGAGGATCCCTTTATGATACAGCAAGTCCTACGTGAAGAATGGGGCTTTGACGGCCTCGTGATGAGCGATTGGTGGGGTACTTCTAGTACCACGGAGGCCATCAATGCTGGCCTCGATCTCGAAATGCCTGGCCCGAGTATCTTCAGAGGGAAGCAGCTTGTTACTGCAGTTGAGGCTCGCAAGGTGCCGAAGCAAGTTGTTGATACCTGCGTCAGAAGACTATTGGAACTTATCGATAGAACACGGCCGGAGCCACTTTCTAATGCTGAGAAGGATGGGGACACGAAAGAGAGCCACGAAACTATTCGAAAAACAGCAGCAGACTCTATTGGTCTGCTAAAGAACGACCGGAAGATTCTTCCCCTGGCGAAAGATAGAGGAGTCCAGAGTAGGTAATCATCACACAGACCGGCATGCCAATCCAGATGCCATGGGAAGGGTCGGCAGCAACTATCGTGCATGCTTGGCTCGGCGGGCAAGAAACTGGCCGCCATCGTCGACATCCTCTTTGGAGATGCCAACCCATCAGGACGACTATCTATAACCTTCCCTCGGAGGCTTGAAAATACCCCTGCGTATCTCAACTACGGGAAAAGTGATCAGGTGATCGTGTATGGTGAGGGCGCCTTCGTTGGGTATAGGTATTACGAGAAGCTTGCCGTTTCATCTCTCATTTACTTTGGCCACGGCTTATCTTACACTCGGTTCGAATACTCCAACCTAGTTTTGCCGCATACGTTCAACGAAGATGGTCAGGCCGACATCTATATAGATGTAGCCAATGTCGGTGACCGGGATGGTTCAGAGGTTGTTCAGGTATATGTCTCGGATTCCTCCTGTCAAGTATAGAGACCTATCAAGGAGCTCAAGGCCTTCAAGAAGATAAATCTCGCTGCGCGGGAGACACAGAGGGTTCACATTCCCCTCGATAAGTATGCCCTGTCGTTATGGTCAGAGGAGTGCTCTCAGTGGAAAGCAGAGGCTGGAGACTTTAAGGTCATTATCGCAAGGAGTGCTGACCCACTAGATGCGGAATTGGAAGGAATCATCAGTTTGACCAAGACATTTACATGGTCGGGATTGTAGTGCGTACATTTTTGACAGGTGTTCCTCTATAGACACACCATGCTCTTGATGAAAACAATCTCTCCAGTAGCACCATCAGCGAGGAAGAGCGTGTTGCTAGTTCCACTGATGCAGCTCTGCTAGCGCCCTGGCCTTCTATATACAGCAAATTTAAGCTTCGTTACAAAAGGTGTTGTGTTGCGACTTGCATCCGAACAAGCTTGTTGATGGACCGCTGATCAACGCCCGTGGCAATTGCAGGCCAGTCCCTTCAGACCCAGAACGGTATTGTGCATTTTGCGGACCAAGAAAGGTTATGAAAGTAGTATGAACAATACATGGATGTTATTTTCCATACAATATTGAGACAAGGCCTGATTTTCGGACCCAAGGTCTGCTTGTGCCGAGAAAGGCCGCAACCGTCATGGTACGTCGCGCGGCTCTAGTGCCAGGCTTTTATTGAAGAACCTAATGTCTGATTTGCTGTCGTTGTCATCCCTGAGCCGCGAGACTCTGGAAGCCAGCCACTGTTGGATACGGGGATGTGCCGTCATCTTGCACGGCGTTTGAAAACGCTCTATTTGCCTCACAATCTTGGCTGTTCGGGAATATTTGGCAAAGTTGATCAACAGCTGCTGCTCGGATGCATCTTCATGGTTGTTTGCAAGGTCCAACGGCTTTGTAGAGGGATGAGCCATGTCCACAAAGGCCAGGTCAGTTAGATACATGCCCAGAAACGGCAAACACGGAAGATCGTGGGATTTTAGTAATGCACGGAGAGACTTGTGGTTATGGGACGGCTCGATGAGCGCCTGTAGAGCCTCAAGGACGACCGCGGCCTTGGGCGATACCACGTCCCAGGTCTGATGCAGTCGTACAATGGCGCTGTGAGCCAGACCAGAGAGCAGAGCCGTCAGGCCATCGTAGTTGCCAAGGTCGGAGCATCTCTGAGCGATATTGATCCAGTGATCAACTGCGGCTGCCCGCATAGTAGCCGTCCGATGCTCGAGAATGGTCTCCACCACAAGGTTCGAAAGCTGGTTGGTGAAAGATACCATGGCCCGGATGTTGGGTGATGTGCCACCGCCCTTGCACATCCACTCACAACCTAGAAGCTCGTGTGGAGGGATGCGGCATAGGAGAGTTGTTTGTTTGACGGTCAACTGGCGGGCAAACGCTAGGCAGCCAAAGCTGAGGAGACTTGACGAGTCCTTGCTGCTCCTGGACTTCTTCAACATGCCCCACTGATGCTTAATGGCATCACTCAACTGAGCCCGATGCCTAGTCGTCTTTGGCGAGCTATGATCAGGCGCGACGATCTTGGCTTGGCATGCTGGAGGCGACGGCCAAAATTCTTGCAACGCCTGGTCCGGGAGCTGCTCGATTAACTGTGTCAACCTCCGACCGGCGGCTGGGTTGATAGAGGACATGCTGGATGCGACAAACGACTCTATGATGGGCAAGGCTTCTTGGTCGGTTTTGCGACGCCAATATATCTCAAGCCAGCGTCGGAAAACGTCGCACACCCTACGCTGAATGTCTTTGGCCATGGTGGAGTTTTGAGCACGATGGAATCGCTCAACAAGCTGTTCGGCAAGTTCTCGAGGCGTGCAGAACAACCGGAACGTAAGATAGAAAGTATACTGGAATGCCGTGTCACTGGCGGATCGCCGCGCAGTGAGGTGTTCCACGAGGCCCGCAAGGGTGCCAGCGGTCACCTCGGCGTCGTTGAAATGAAGCCGAGAAGGGGATAAAGAATCGACCCTCCGACTCCGACGGGAGGCCTCCTTAATGTCATCTATGGGCGATAATCGCTTTGTGCGTTTCGCCTCTGGCCAGTCCCGTACTCCATCGGTGCCTTTGTGTATTGTCGCCGGCCAAGTTCGTTTTTGCAGGGGTGTTCCGCAGCTGCCCGGCTGGGAAACTCGACCAGAGGACTTGACTCTCCGTCTGGTGTCGGAGGGGCCCTGAAGGTCGTGCCTGGTCATGAAAGCATTGTCTTTCTTCCTGGCCTGGTTGCATGATGACGCAGGCCGGTGGCTGATTACCCCAATGGGAGTGATGCTGCAAGCTTCGGGTAAAGGTCGAGAAATGGTTTCATGTTCAGCCGGGTGTTCATCCGAAAGGCCATGGCATGTTGCCCTCGTTCGTGATTCTGCGTGAGGAAACAGATTTTGAGGCGATGCCTCATGACTAGGAGGAGGACTACACCCAACTTGAGCGTGAGGGATTCCCATTGATGTCCCGCAGTTTGAAGGTATTGAACGCGGCTCCAAGCTTGCAGATCGCTTCGGAAGGGCGGGGAGAGGAAGGCGTAATCTTAGGTGGGTCCGTGGTCTGTTCTGGGGTCCGCTGGGAGCCGATATATCATTGACTGCCGCTGAAGCCTGTCCTCTAGGTCGTAGTTCTCGTTGCCTGCAATTCAGTCGACACAAGACGGCACGTGCCCCCGAGACCAAGGTGCTCGCTACACGGACAAGCTGCATTGCCTTGGAAAAGAGAAGGCTAAAGTCAGAAGCGAGGATTAAAAGGGCGTCATTATCCATATCCAGCATATCTACCATAGATACCAGGTTCTGGATTGCATCTTTCATGTCCATAGTAAGCGACCGAATTGTTCGTTCGTTGATACTGAGGCGTCGCCATGTGTGTTGGACGGTTAGGACGAGATCTTGACTGCACGTTGTTGATCGCTCGACGACAAATAAGAAATCTTGTTGCGGTTGGGAGACAACATATAGACAGCCGATGAAATGACTTATAGCTGAGAGAAAGCTGTCGTAGCTGAGCTCAACAGAGCATAGAGCCTGGTGGAAGGTATCGCTTGGGGATTGTGGCCGGACGAGATCGGAACGTTGGCCGAGGTGGGATATCGTTCGTCCGCGTGCTTGGGTCGCCATTCTCCTTGGTAGACGCTAGCATTCGACGAACTTGGTTGAACGAGACAGGTCGGTGGTGCAGGATCTTCAAAGACGGCCAAGTGATGGCACTCCGGGCTGGATCAACGGAATCGTTCTTTGTCGTCTTTGACCGCCAGTCTGGGCCGCATGGAGAAATGCAGAAAAGGCTTTGGGAGATGTTCCATTGTGATTTAAGACATCTCAACGGATCCATAAGGAGGAAAAAGACCCGTTGGTCCCGTTGACCCCGTTAGCCCATTGAGTTTTGGCATGGTTTTTTAGCATGTTTCACCCCGACTTGTCGCACGTTGGGCGAGCATTCAGGTTGCTTGACTTTGGTGGCTGTGGGGATTGCAAGTGCGTTTCAGCCTCGATATTGACCTTGGACAGACCAAGAGCTTTGTTGAGGATGAGCAAGCAAGGTCGCCCATCAGATGAAATACCGAGAAGTTGTCCAGCCAAGCCAAAGCACGGCGCGCTCGGCGAAGAAGTCCCGAACTCTAAATGACACGACATGGCCGCTTTATCGTGGACCACTTGCAAGGATTATCTACCAATGCGCACGCTACCCAAAGACGCTGAACCTCAGAGCGTATCGGACCTTTGTCGCAGAGACAGGAGGATTGCTGAAGAAGCTCGGCGCCATCAAGGGTTGGTCGCATGAGATTGGCTGCACCGCCCAGACTATCCGTCGTGGCCTCGTGTCCCGCCCCTGCCGAGTGCGGAGTATTGAGATCGGCAGATTTTCCGGGAACTGGGGCTAGCTTGTGAGGCTAAAGGTGATAGCAAAGCGGGCCTCAAGCCATTTCAATCTGTCCCTAAGGCCTAGAACACGCTCCCAATGGCGTGTGGTCTATCGATTGTGGCTTCTTTCTACTATGGGCAGCGCCATCGGCAACGACAAGCCTAATAATAAGGCTGTATCAACAAACGAGACGCTCTTTCGCCGCCCGGGTCCCAATTCTCTTCAGTTGTGACTCCGAGAATCACCGATTGAGTGGGCGTAGTGATACACCCCTGTCCATTCAAGAAAATCGCGGTTGGCGGGGACCAAACTCGTCTATAGGCTAGTGGCGGTATCGGCTCGATAAGTCGTAAAGAGGTAATGTGTGAGCAAAAGAAGCTGGGTGATTTACATAGATGAGTGGCCAGGGTTTACCGTTGCCGATTTAGCCCGCGTAGTCAGCTGGCCGAGTCAGTTTCGTTCCCTAGACTACCCCCCAAAATCTTTCAAGAAGCCAACAATTCCCAACAGCATCCAGAAGCAACCATGAATATGGATGTCAGAGATCCGCCATGGGTCAAGATTCCATCACATCACCTGAGATCGCTAACGGGCCAGGCTGGAGCCTTCCGTATTCACTCTACCTTCATTGCATGGCTTGGGTTTTAAGAAAGGCAGTAACATCCACAAGTGGCTCTGGGAAGCTCTTTGATAAGGTGATTCAGGTCCCGGCGTTTGGCCTGGGCGAGGGGAATGTCGGCATATCTGTTTGCGTTCCCCAAACTCAAAATAACGCCGATGGCCCATATCCTCTCCTTCTGGCGGTCGAAGGCGGTGGCTTCGTCTTGGGTCAGCCATCCGACGGTGAGCACATCGACAGATTGATTTGCGAAAAAGTAGGTTTGCATGAAACAAGTCGTTAGGGTATTGAACCGGGAGTGAGAATTACTGATAACTTATGCGAGCAGGTCGGAGCAGTGGTAATATCAGTCGAGTACGCAAAGGCACCAATATATCCTTTCCCACACGCGCTTCTTCAGCTTTATCAAGTCATCAAGTGGGCGTCAAGTCCCCACAGCGACGCCATCCTTGGCATCGAAATTGATCCATCACGAATCGCGATCATGGGCAACTCTGCCGGCGGGAACCTAGCAGCTAGCCTCTCCCTTCTCCTCTCCTTCACTTCTGGGCCCTGTGCCTCGTTCAGAAAACAGCTTCCGTCAAATTTTCGTCAGGTTCTCCAGGTTTTACTCTATCCAAGCCTCGACCTTAATCACACCTACGATCAACGGCTTGGAGACTGTGATGAGGCTACCCGGGCTTCAAGTCTGCCGTCTTGGGCAGCAACCATGATGGAAGCATCATATTTGCCACCTTGCGTGGATAAATCTCAGATATTTTTTCGCCATTAGTAGCCGAGCCTTCTCTTTTTAAATGACTTGAGCTCCCCACAACGGTAGTCATAACGGCAGGCAGAGACTGCTTGAAAGAGGAGGCGGTAGAATATGCAGAAAGACTGAGGAAAGGAGGTATCAGCGCGATGGCAAATGAATACCCAGATGCAGTTCATGGCTTTAGTCATTATAAAAAGGGCAGCAAGGTTTTCGGGAAGAAGACGTGGAAGACTGTTGGGAGCGAGTGGTGAGTGCTCTACAGTCGAGCTTCTCAATAGCCTGGTATACCTGATTCCACAATGTAAATTTGGTATCTGAATAGTTGTCTTTAGGGATATGATAATAAGCGGGCATTTAAGTACTTATTCCCGCAATTTCATAAAGTCAAGACAAGTCCGCGAGCATAAATACAAGTCCGCAGACCCTAATACAAGCCCGCAGGTCCTTAAAACTCTGTGGAGTCTTAGCTTGAAAATCAGACTAACGCTGATAAGTTGATAACTATATGCCTATACAAGGGTCGGATAAGAATTGTCATCTAATGTAAAACAGAATCGAGCCGGACCAGACCAAGCCAGTCGGTGGGTAGTGTCGGAATTCGACGGACCCTCGGGTCTCGAATGAGACTTGCGATTTTGATCGTGAACGGGAGCCTCACGAGTCTCTGATATCTAGCATGGGCGTAATAGTTAAGATTCGTTTGCTGTTGATGACGACCTGGCGAGGGCGTATGGGATTTAATGGCATCACGGAGGGATATACTTATGCGTATGGTGGGCTGAAAAATATTCGCTGGACCAGTTGCTGCTTTTTAATGCCCATCGTTGATATGTGAAAATGGAAGGGCGTAAATCTATCATCTATCACCTAAATGCCACCTCGAACAGTCGTCGTTCGTTTCTTCCATCATCCATCCTCATCGACATGTTAAAGATGAATCACCTGGAAGCCGTCCATCGAGAGTCGTCGACGATACATCAACACTGGTTTCATCAATATTAAGTTGCTACCTGACGTCATTCACAAACCTCAATTCAATATGTTACGCTGTGACGGGAAAGTTGGGCAACTCAGGACCGAAACGGTGCACGTGAAGCCGGCACGAGGCCAAGAGACCACCTGACCCTGTCCGGTGCTAGCCGACATAGGAATGGTGCCGGGGCAATTGCCGGTGTCGACGGGAGTTGAGAGCGCGGAGCCTTCTTAATAACCTCTGAGCTTAAGGGGGGGGTCGGGAGTTGGCGCGCGCGGGCTTATAAATCAGTCCGGGGAATGACAAAGCGGGCTCGAGGACGTGTCCGGCTGCCGAAACCATATCATTGTCAAGATGACACTGAAATGTGAGTGCAAAGCCTCCATTTTTATTTTTATTTTTCCTTTCTTTTGCCACAGCACCTGCAGCGCAATGGATACGGTACACCCTAAAGCAAATCGGCATTGTATTCCAGTAAAAATACGGGAAGAAACATCATCATGACGAGAGAGTCACGGGCTTGCGACACTTGTCGCAATAGAAAGGTATGCATTCTTTTTCGATCACTTTGCGGTGGACACGGGGAGCTTCGGTAAGGGAGATAGATGCAGCATCAACGAAAGCTCTTGTATTTTGCATAGATAAACGGGTTGATATTTATCAGACTCCAGATACGGTGTGATTATGACTCGAAAACCATTTGCAATCGGTGCGCGCGCCATGGCCTTGCATGCACCGTCACCAAGCCACAAGCCAGGAAGAAAAGGAGAACTACGTGAGTAAAACGCATCTTGACCCTTGCACGTTAAGAGCATAGCTTAATACGAGCGCTCCAGGCAAAGTCGTTCAACCTTGCACGACCGACTATCCGAACGGTTGAAACTGGTTGAAGAGAACGTCGCGCAGATCCTTACTCGCCGCGAGTCTGCTGCCAGACCAGCATCCTCTACTGATCAAGACTCGACCACTCACTCCGGAAAAGATTGTGTTCTAACTGATCCGGAAAAGTCCATCGCAGGCCATTCAAGCCCTGGAGAGCAACCCGATGCTTCCGAGTTACCTGATCCGTTTCCCAGCCCCTACTCCATCACCAATGCTAGCAACGCCGCCTTTGGCCAGATTCACTTCAGCGGTCGCCACCTGGGCAAGATCGGCCAGCACGCCGGCCTGCCGGTTCTCAGCGACGAAGGACGCAAGTGGCTCTCTGCAAGAACCGGAGAAGACGTCTCGTTCCATAGGTTCCAAGCTCTCGCTAATCAATACCCATCATCGGCTTCAACCCAAGTTCCTGCGTGGCCACCTCAGCAATACGAACTTCCCGACCAAGAGGTCATCTGGCGGCTGCTCAATGAGTTTCAAGATTCCGCATTTCGACTATTTTACCCGATCCTCGACCGCACCTTGTTCGCTGAAACAGTGGCGCTGGCTTACTGGCATTCAGACGAGCCTCCATCACTTGAACGCGTCGCGGCTCGTTGCTGCGTTTTCTCTTTTCTCTCGATTGCGTGCCTGTTCCGAACAGGGGGAAACTGCGTTAATTGCGCTGATACTGATTCTTGCGCTCTCAAGGCTCACTATATCATGGCTGAAAGCTTGGAGGAGGGTAGTTTAACGGGTCTCCAGGCAGTTGTAATGCTGGTGAGTTGACGGTTCATATCTCGCGTAAGTTGCATGGATTTTGGCTGACTCTACTCCTGTAGCATCTCCATCATATCATGACAGGACGGGTACAGTCTGCAGCCATGATGCACGCCGTAGCCTGTCGATGGATTTTCATGCTCGGGGGGCACGTATACCGACCTGTCGAGCCATACGGTGCCGAATTGACTCTCGCCGAAAGAGAAGCGCGTCAAATCCGTATCTTATTCTGGCTTTGTTACTTGATCGATAAGGACGTGGCCCTTCGACTTAATCAACCCCCGTTGATGTCTGATGAGTTTTGCGAACTCACTCGGCCCGACGGCTACCCCAGCACCCTCATCGACCAGTTGGCCGACGATATCCCTGACCTGAGGCCTCGGGATCACGAGAGTCTTAATATTGTCTTGCTCGGAGATCTTCGCCTGGCCCAACTCAAGAGCGAGATAGCTCGCCTCTTGTACTCGGCTCAAGCTGCTAGAAAGACAGATGCCGAGCTCTTGCGCGATATTCGTCAGCTGGATGACGAGCTTGAGACGTGGCGGCTATCTATTCCTACAGAGTACCGCCCGACGCTCAGCATCTCGCAAACTTCTCAAATCCGCCTCCCCGACAAGCCGGATATTCTAACTAGGATGCGATACATCATGCTTCATCTCGAGTACCACCACTTGATGACGACCATCCACCGCGCAAGCTGGAGATGTCTTACCCCATGTTCTGGAAACAACTTCCAGGCGAGCGATCCATCGAGCGTTCGTCAGTCCAGCATGGCTCTAGCACTAGAGGCCAGTCGCTCTACGCTTGTTTTCCTGAGAGCGGCCGTTCATGGTCTCGTGGGTGAATGTTTCTGGTGAGTTTCCTTGCCATTGTCCTCCTTGATAGACAGGCAGCTGAAGGCGATCAGGCTAATGGTCTTTTACCCAACCGCTGCCATCTTCTCTCTGTTTCTTAATATAGTTTCGAATCCGCTCGGCCCCGAGGCGAAGGCAGACTTGGAACTACTGAGTTCAGCTTCAGACCTCGTCAGGCATATGCCGGTTGGCCAATTGACATCCCGGGAACTTGGGCATATGGACTTGGTTGACAGCTTTGTGGAGGAGTTGGTGCGCCTTGGAAATCTTGCTATTGATAAGGAGATGAGGAACAGAGAATAGCGCATGCGAGAAATGTGATATGCATGTGATGTTAAAAGCGCTCACTCATATCAGTCGAGTGGCGTGATATCGGGAAAATCGTAGGGCAGTTATGTGAGTGGTGGATCGGTTGAGGCATGGAGAAGTGTCTAGGGTATGCCACTATTGACTAGAATTGATCGGCCCTCGAAACCAAGTTCGATGGGTACTAATTTTTGAACATGAATGTCCAGTGAGGATTATATGTCCTTGCCAATTAACTGGCCAATTTAGCTCTCACGGAAGGAAAAGGTGTAGAAGACAATTTTACGAGGAGGATCTATTAGAGAGACGACCCGGACTGCGAAGTGTACGGTCGAGATGGGAACACTAATCATGACGAAAGAACATCGAATTCGCTCTGATAATGGAAACCACCCTGGCGACTCTCCCAAAAATGTGGCGATTGAATGGTCCCCGTTCAGTCAGCCAGGATCGACTGTCATTAAGTCGAGTCAGCTCGTTGACATTTTCGGGGTTCGGTCTCTTCCTAACACTCCGAAAGACGTTGGCGGTCTGGGGAATCCGGGGTGGCTTACTTGTGCTGATTGCAAAGCCAGTTGAGTGGCTGATGTGAGCCACTTTGTACTTGTTGTTAGTAGTAAAGTACTCTTGCTAGCTTTCACTACGATGGACAACTTGGACTCTACCTGTGGAGGGACCACCCCTGTCACTGGCTGACGAGCCTCGTCGGCTGCACCCTCCTATTTGAGTCTAACGTTGCCGGAAACCGAAAGCGAAAAAGGTCTGCTAAAAGTTTATTTTCGTGACGATAGTTTGGAGTTTCATGTAGGTTGATGATGGCTGGCGGCGTTAATGCCCGGAGTTTGGGTTATGCTGATGAATCGGGCGACCAAGCAGTCAAGAGACTCAAGGCTCTCTCCCTGGTATCGCAGAGCACGCGATTGTGGTTGCATGGCATTCACCCGAGACGGAGTTAAGGAGATCAGAGTCCCGCCTTGGTCACGTAGTTGAATTTTTGATATATAAAGCAAGATGGATTTGCTCCCATGGCCATCGCAAATCCTCATCGCTCGTCACTAATTGACCAATCTATCAGCCCACCATCTTGGCCTCGATCTTTTATACTCCTTTCTTCTCGCAACAACCAAGCCATCAGCTCATATTATGTCTGCATACGCCACTGCCCACGCAAATCCCAAGGGACCAGGAGATGCACGGCCCACGGCCCTTCAGGTCGTAGAAGATGAAGGGCTCGTGGGAAAGCTTTCGGGCAAGGTTGCCCTCATCACGGGAGGGAATCAAGGCATCGGCCTCGAGACAGCTAGGGCCCTACATGCGACGGGCGCAACTGTATTCATCACGGCAAGAGACTCGGCCAAACTAGACAAGGCTGTCAACGACGTTGTGTCTGGGCCTGGACCTAAGTCCGAGGCACCTGTCCACGGCATCGAGTTGCGCCTCGATTCCCTCAAGTCTGTGCGAGAAGCAGCCAAAAGTTTCCACGCCCAAAGCGATAAACTTAGCATTCTCGTATTTAACGCCGGCGTCATGGCAACTGCTGAAGGAAGGACGGAAGACGGCTTTGAAACCCAGTTTGGCACCAACCACCTCGGCCATTTCCTCCTCTTTCAGCTCCTGAAGCCTGTGCTTCTCGCCAGCACTACCCTTTCGTTCCAGTCTCGGGTGGTTTCACTGGCCTCCATGGCCCACCGCACTGGCCCTGTGCGATTTGGCGACTTCAACTTTGAGAAGGAGGCGTACGACCCGTGGCTCGCATATGCGCAGTCCAAGACGGCCAACATCTATTTTGCCAACGAGGTTGAGAGACGATACGGATCCAAGGGCCTCCACGGCCTCTCTGTGCACCCTGGAGTGGTCTTGACCAACTTGGGGAGGCATATAGACCAGGAGGCACTGGAGTGGAGCGACGAGATGAAACTGATCCTCAAGACCCCCCCTCAGGGAGCGGCTACTACTGTTTACGCCGCGGTGAGTAAGGAGTGGGAGGGACGGGGAGGCAAGTATCTTGCCAATTGTGCTATCGAGCCTCCGCAGAGACCAGGCCTGGATATGATGTCGGCTGAGCCTGGATATGCTCCGTGGATCTATGATGAGGAGAAGGCAATTAGATTGTGGGAGGAGTCGAACAAGCTGGTTGGGTTTAAGGAGGAGTGAGGTATTCTAGTGGTGGGCTGAAGATAGATGAAAATTCAGATAGATTTGAGGTTATATAAAAATTCAAAGTAGGAAATATTCCGCCGATTATCACACCACCAGTTAGTACATTCGATCGATTATTCATGCTTCAAGTTTCGGAAAGTATCTGATTAGGGTCTGGGCTCTCTTCTATTCGGTGTTAATAAATTCTCTCCATATTTATCATATCAGCCCCATTTCGTCCAACTAGCTTGGCGTTAGTCTCCTGATGCATCCACAGGTCTTTCAGGTCAGTGGTGTCAGTTGATTTATGATATTAAAGCAGGGATATGTGATATTTCGAGGTGCGCTGGTACCTCCTCAATTGGTTGATGGTTGGTAGGATAAGCCGGGAACGGCATGTAACCCACCGTCAGCCTTGGCAATGTTGACAAGATGACATGTGCCGGTGATGCTGACATACGAGAGAGCAAGGGTATCAAATCCAATTATGACTACATAAAACTAAACCATATCAAAAGTGAAACGCCAATCACGCAGCGTGACGAAAAATTCATGCATCCCGAAGCGACTCCAACTCCTTCTCGACGATATCCCACAATCCCTGCACTCGATATCCGCAGAGCCATGTATTCTCCTTGGAATCCTTCCCGACGACGATGAAGCCCTCAGGGAACTGGAAAGGCACCTGGCAGTGGGCGATGTAGGAGGGCAGCAGCGGAGTGTCTCTCGGTGTCACCGCGGCCGCCGAAAAATCGGCCTGGTACAGGTCTGCCTTTGTCCAGTTCGAGTACGACACCTGGTAAGTCGCGCCAGTACCCATAAAGACGGGCAGAGGCGCGATCGAGTCCCGGACCATGGCTTGGTAGGCCTCGACCTGGGCACGAGTGCTCTGCTCGTTAAGTGCGGCCCGCATCTGAGCAGCGACGTGGCTGACTGGGTTCTGCTTGAAGTCCCTGGCGGGGAGGAGGAGGTTAGTGAAGGCGAAGCAGTTGGACACGAATGGTTTCTCGGGGACGAGGAGGTCTTTCTCGAGTGACTTGCGCATCGACATGGCGAGCTGGACGGTGACGGGACAGTTCGAATCTCGAGGAAGATGCGACAGGGCGATGCGCGTCCACCAAGCGACGAGGACATCATTGTCGGTGAGAAAAGGCTGCTCGACACCAGCAGCTTTCAGGTCATGAATGGCATTGACACGCAACTGGTTCAGGTAGTAGCCCGGAATGCAAACCATGCGGCACTCCTTCTTGCCCATGGTAAGACTGTATCCGTTCTTGAGAGCGTACGTGAGAAGGGCACCCGTCTTCATTCGCCGATCCGCCAACACGTGGTTCTCCTTGGGATGCATACCCAGCTCTGCCAAAGGATCAGAGTCAAACCCTTGCTGCTGCGGGACCTCCTTGCCCTGCATCGTAAGCACCCAGCTACCGACGAGCGCCTTCATGCCCAGCGCGTCGCAGGCAATGTGCAACCAGTGCAGCGTCACCAGCGTGGCATCCTTGAGCGATACGATGTGCAGGCCCAGAATCGGCCGGTCAGAGTATAGGTAGTCGTCGATAGACGTCGGGCAGCCAGGTCCGCATGCGAGGTCGATGGTCTCGTCCGGATCACCCACAACGGCGGGACGAGACGACGGCCGAGGAAGACGCTGCGCAAGTGGGTGGTCATCCCTGGCGACCTCGGAGTTGTCCACATGGGAGAAGCCAACAGCGGGGCGCTGGGCGCTAAACTCTGCTGGAACGTGGTACTCGAGCGCCCCCTTCTCCTGAAGGGCGGAGTCAGTCAGAATTGTCGTTTAATACGGGGGCGGGCAGGACAGGACTCACGGTCTTCCTCAGCCGACCGCCGAGCTTGCGCCATGTTGGCTGGGAGATCAGCGTCTCGAGGCTGGAGCGGAGCTTGGCCGGGTCGAGCACATCGTCAAAGACCTTCAGGTTGTACAGGGCGATCCGCCGGTACAGCGGGCTGTCGTCCCAGAAGTGAAGGGGAATGACCTGGTCGGTCGGCACGCGAGCCGGCTGCGGAGGCCCCTTGAAGAAGTTCATCGTGTTGGCTAGTATACCAGCAAGAAGATTCGGATCGAACAGCAGAAGATTGAGGGAAAAAAGAGAAACAAGAAGGCGTTACGAACAAGATGCCAGACCCCCGGATATTAGACTACAACGACGCCAAAGCGTCTGTGGGCAAATGGCTGAGTCGGCGAACTGCTTTGAGCGTTTGTCTCGACTCCTTCTGGCGCCCTGTCAAAGTCGGGTTACCGGAAAAGGAGTGAGCTGCAAAATAGCAAATGGCAACCCATGTTCGAAGCCCTACCCGACGGAACGGAAACCCTGCGGCGAACCAACACCAGGGGCGAGCTATATGGGTCTGCAGGCCACGCACCGTTGCATTAATGTAGCTGGGACCTCTAAGAGGGAGCTCGCTTCACGCGTTGGTTTCAAGATTTTTAGTTCCTCATGCTGAGCGAGAATGAGGGTAAGGAAACAACCAGTGTTTATCCGGCACGATGGATCCGTTGAGATGGGACTTGGTGGACGAGTTGTTTCTGATGTCACGCTTAGGCGATGGCGGGTTCAGGATGGTTAGTTATTCCCGTCATGGAACGACCCGCGATGGCGGGAGCTGTGCCGCATGGAGAAATCAAGGGGTTTCGAACCAAAGCAGTTATTCGGTAGTTGATCTCTGGCGACTAAGTGGCTGCTTTGGGCGTAGTCCCGGCAAGGCCCTCCCTTACCTGGCGGTTGAAGGATTCACCATCTTGCACGCGAATAACGGTAGTCTGGGACGCCACGCCCTGCGCAGAATAGTAGAGTATCATCGCGCTCCCAGATTGCTCCTCTTCCCCTGCGGCTCTACATCCCGGGTGGACCAATGGGGTGATTGTCGTACGGCAGGTACGAGGAGGATCCCTGCTCGCTTCCTCTTAGAGGCCTGTTGGATTCCACCCAAGAGCCCCATGTCAGAAGGATCTGATGGTGATGATAGAGGCTTGTTCCTGTACCAGTCGGTATGGAGCCCCCCGCGAGCTCGTGCCCGCTGCTCTTTTTCCTCAAGGGCTCTAGTGTAACGGACCCCCGATACCCGCCGACTTGCCTTAACGGTCCCCTCATATCGAGACGGAGCCCCGAAATTTAGCAGAGATGCGAAGACATGCTAACTAAGAAATGTCCCCTCCCCCTCCCGTTTTCGGGCGGTTCTTGTTTCTTGCTCCGTTTCTTTGCTTCCTCGTTTGATTCTCTCGGAGGGTGATGAATTATTCTACTGATGGTAGGACGGGCAAGGAGGTGGCCGAGATAGCGTATGCCCAACCGTCTATCAAGGCTTCAGGGTTGGGCCTCGCAATTGAGGTGCTCATCTACCTCTTCACCATCCTCTGCGCCATCGTCATCTGCCTGCGCATCTACGTCAAAACATGGAAGCCTGATTCCAACAAGGTACGATGGCGGATCAATGACTACCTCGCCGTCATCGGGTTTGTGAGCATCCCACTCCAGCTTCCCACCCTCGGTTGACTGACCCAGGACAACAGCTTCCTTTCATACCTGCCAGCGTGCTGGGCGTGCTGTCAGTGCGATATGGCATCGGCGCCACGGATGCGCACCTCGAGAGGTTTCCGATGCATGAGTTCCTGCAGGTCCGGGCAATGGAGTACCTCATCTTGTACGAGCTCACGTACTACGCCGCGTCGTCGATTACCAAGTTCGCCATCGCCGTGACGATCTTGCATATTTGTGTTCAGAAGCGATACGTCTATCTCATGTACGGGCTCATGGGCGTCATGATGCTCACAAATGCTGGATGCGTCATTGCCCTGTTTGCCAATTGCCAGCCGATTGCCGCGTACTGGAATCCTCAAATGTCGGTCCCCCATCCAACTCTCCTCCTAACCATGTAGCTGATTGCGACAAAGGGGCTCTTGCAAGTCCGAAGATGGCTTTCTCATCCTCAGCTACGTCGGAACCGCCGTCCAGGTCGCCTCAGATTGGACTTGCGCGATCACACCATTCTTCATCGTCTACTCGCTGCAGATGCCCAAACGCGCCAAGATTGCTGTCGTCGGAGTGCTAGGACTCGGCATCGTTGCCAGCGTCGCGGCGCTGATGCGAATCGTTAGCTACAAGTACATCGATGTCAGAAATTATCCCAAGGACCATCTAGGTTAGCATTGTATTTCGCCTCGTGACTATACCAAGCTGACAAGTCATCTAGTCTCACAAGGCCGGCTGCTCTTCTGGTCGCTTCTCGAGTCTAGCTTCGCCATCATCGCATGCTCTCTCCCATCCCTCAAGCTTTTCGGCGGCTGTATAGCCCGGTCTGTCAACCGATCAAAGAACCTCACTCCGGGAGCAGTAAGCAAACCCCCTCCTCTCTGTTCATGACCGTCGCTGACACTTTTCGACAGAGAGTACCTTACGAAACTCCCCTCGCATCTCTCAACCCGAAAGGCAACACGCGGACGACAGTTTCGGGAAAAGGTAGTTGGGACCGGCTCCACGACGACGATTCGAGTGGCCGGCATATTATTCAAGAGCGCGAGGTGCACATCGAGACGAGCAGCCATACATCGAGTCAACAAAACTTCCATCACGGCGTAAGTCCGGTTTGAGCGACGACGTCACACAAATAAAAGAAGGCGGCGTTTGGGTCATTGTATATACACATGGATGGATAGGTACTGGAACTTGGATTTTATGACGCCATGCTCGGTCTCAGGGGATGTAGGCAGGAGGCTTATATTGTACTATATTAAAGGTTGCTCCGTTGTGTGTCACTGGGTATGATGCTTTGATTACGTGCCAATTATCGTGGTTATCATTGTGTGGGCCTGATCATTCATTTGGAGCTATATCTTCCCCAAACTATCATACACTTATGCCCCAGCTCTGCCAAAGTCTTCCTGTGGTTGTGCCCTCATTTACCCGACGTCAGAGTTCCGGACGAATGGGACCCTTGCTCGTGAGGGCTCAACTGCTGGCTGTGAAGAGAATCCCAGGGCTATTAATTAATAGGTCAACGTCCTAGCTGACCAATAAGCAGTACAAAAACATGGAGACAACCGAGCCCCCGAGAAGTAGGAGCGACCAAAAAAGTAGGAACACAAGAAAGAGGAAAAATACATCACCTGCGAGTTCTCATTAGAATCAACAATATACTCCCTCAAACCTTGCAATGAAATCACTCGGAGGATTAACCCGCCTCATCACAGCATCCATGGCCGCCAAGTCCTGTTCATTCCTCGCATCAACATCAACATCTCTCAAATCCGCCGTCCTCACAATCCCCAGCGCTTCCACCTTGGACTAAGCCTCTTGCAATTCACATGTCTCATCTAGAGACATAGCAACTGGCCTTTATACATTCATTAAACAACCCCCCATCTGGGTTCCTCCCGTGAATTGTGTAAAGCGTGTCTTGCGAGCCCACCGAGAAGAGCGCATCCTTTTCCAAAGACTCATCTCCAATGAGCGCCGCCAAGAACACCTTTCGGCCACCCTTCATCTCGGCAGCTATTATGGTCGCGACCAGCTGACAGAGCCTGAGAGGATAGCCAGAGTCTTCCCAGCATCGCCCGGCAGCCTTGAGTCGCGGCAACAGGACGTCTAAAAGGTACTGGCACGCGAGAGGATGAGGAGCGCGCAGAGCCGCCATGATAACCACAACGCTTATTCCCAGGCAGAATGTGTTTCTGTACACACACGCACGAGGATCTAGCCCCTCCGCTATGCCCAGAATCGCTCCGAGCCGAGGGTCAATTGGGTCGTCAGTCGTTTTGACGGGAGTCTGGACCAAGTCTGCAAGGGACCCCTCGTCGCAGAGGAGCCGGGCTAGGTTGAAGTACGCGGTAGTCATGGCGGCTGAGTGGGATTCAAAGTGAATGGGCTCGATCTCGTGGGGTGATAAATGGCTATTGTCGGAAATTGATCTTGCCAAGGCCTGGTAGTTGACAACCTGGTCCATCTTGGATGACAGCTCGTCCAGCTGCCGGCGCAGTTCTCCGAGCTTCTCGTAGATAACCGGATCGGACACCGGGTCAGATGCTACTTGGGGCAGCAATGTCTCTGGACTTCCACGGACTGAGCCGAACCAAACCGCCATCTTCTTGAGAGCCATCTTGGCATCCTCGTACCCTAATCGGATGCATCTCGTGAGGAGGAGGCGCAGGCTGAGGCTCCAGCCCTGTGCCAAGACGGAATGTATAGCCTCCGTGGGGGCACTAGAATAGGTCGAAAGGGTTTGTAGCTGTTTTCCCTTGTCATATTCGAGGTCCAGGTGCAAGGGGATGCGAAACAATGACGCTCTCGCCCTCAGCAGGACCCACGTCCGGAGAAGCAGGCAACCCCTCGTCGTGCTGCTAAGCTTTATAGCATGGCCGAGCATCAAGGTATCAAGGCCGGCAACGTGGTACCACTGCCCCTGGACGGTACCAATCTCCATCTCGTAGTACGTCAACACCATGATGATTGTCAGCGCGTCCTCAATATCCAGACACTGGCGCCTCAGCTCCCCAGTCGCAAGTGTGAACAGCACGGCAGCATTTGCAAAGTGCTTCTTCTGGTACGGTGTTGGGGTTCCGCGGCATCCGGTGTCGTTTGAGTGAGTGCTCTGCAGGTGGCAGAGGTTCGCTGCCGAAAGAGCAAGGACAGCGCTCATGGCAGGGTGTTGGGCCTGGAGCGGGAAGAGGAGTTGCTGGAGCGGCTTCGGAAGAAGCTCTGCAACATGGGTCATGAAATGGGCAAAATACTGCCGATTCTCGCAGCTCACGCTGGACGTTTTAAAAGCCCAAGCTGGTCTACTCAGTTCCCCCCCATCGCTTACCCAGCGTGGCTGGCTATGACTGCCTCCACCATCCTGGTACGGATCCTCCGGGATCGACAGAGGATCGGTTTGCGGCTCTGACGGCGTTTGAGGAGCAGGAGCCCGATGTGCCGTCACACCAGATCCAATGTTCACTGCTAGGGGAAGAGCAGTTGAAGAGTCCTGGCATCGGGTCTCTGCTGGCGACGCAGCCGCAAGTTCTGGGGCCTCGCCGAGCCCAAATCCCGGAAGCCCTTCAGAGTCAAAGACGCTCATGTCGGCGACGAGAATCGGCGTGTCGTCCCCCACACGTGGTGGTAAGGCAGGCGGTTGAGCCAGGCCATTGTGATTTTGCGAATTGGGTAGCACATGGTCAAGACCTCCGAGCCATCGAAATGTGGTGGAATCTAGCATGGCATCGACGCTCCCCCAAAGGCCATCGTCGAGCTGGTCGTCGAGCCAGTCGATGCTGGTGTCGTTCGAGGAGGCAGCTGGAGTATTTTGGTTGTTATTTTCTCCAGTATGGCCTGGGCTGTCAGAGACCGGGACTGCTCCCAAGACGCCATTAGACGGCACGAGCAAGCCTTGTCCATCATCTCTGATGCTTCGATGGCGGTCTTTCGCGCTCGCCGCAGAAGGTTGCAGGTTAGCCTTGCCGCGCTCCCGCTCGCGCTCCCTGAAGCCTTTCTTTACTGGATCAAGTTCCACAAAACGGAGTCGTTGCCTATAACCACCACAGACGCCGCCCCGTTCTGTGCACTGGCGACAGGAGGGCTGCGTCTCGTCACACTGGAGATGGGGTACACAGAGGTTAGTCACACGGATTATATTATTGCAAGACGGGTACGCTGGGGGCCTCGCCTTTCTTCTTTGCTGCTTACACGTCACGCAGCCGTTCCTGCTGCGGATGATGTCTGTTTTCTTCCGCCGCGGAGGCACAGGTCCATACATGGTGGACACTCGACTGGCGGCCGTTGCGGTATTGAGTTCATGCAAGTACTTTACTTAATTGAAGAGAAGGGCGATATTAATCATGTCTAAGAAGAGTTGGTAAAGCGCCTGGATCCGAATGGAAATGGGAAGCTAGAATGAATTATTTTGGTGGAGGAGGTTATCCTAACCTCCGCAGTAACATTAGCTGCGCGAAATCACGTGCTATGGTTAGCAGCAAGCCACCCTGTGATGAGTCAGTAAATAAACCCAGCGTCTCTCGATTTGTGACAATCGCCAGAGGTAAGAAATCAACACAAATATATAAATATTACAGGCTTTAAGCATTATATTAGTAGCATGTAATCCTGTATAGGCGCCAACTAGGTTCATATCCCCGCTTCAAGCAGATTCACACTCTACGCCATGTATATCCAGCTAGGATCCGATACTAAGGCCAGATATAAAATAGGGCAAGTTCTCATTTACGGGTTTTAGAGGGCACTACCATGGGGCAGCACTAAACTGAAAAAGTAGCCTATGACTATCACACCCAATTAAGGCAAAAGAGTGCATGAATCGGCACTCCTTAGCAGTTCCCACCAGGACATCCCAGGGTGGTTCCATAAAAAGTCGTCCCTCCCACCTCAGCAATGTTCAGCAGAGCCTTCAACAACCCAGCCAGAGACTCTCCACCGATCATGCCCGCAGCGACTGCAAATCCAATCCTGGCAAAACTGGCTGGATTTCTCTTCTGCCATAAGTAGCCGGCAATTCCACCCGTGGCAACAGCCACGCCGTATCCAGTGATGGGCAGGATGCCAGCAATGCCCACCATCAGCATGTTAGGGATGCACGCAACGAGAGTGGTTCTGCCCGTCTTGTTGGCCCAGTTTCTCAGGGTGTGAACCGCAATTGTAAAGACGCTGGCGCAGATGCTGAAAACCCAGGAGCTCCTCGGGATTAGTAGCTGAGGGCTTGCAACGGCTAGGGCAATGACCCGGTAGCCCTGCGCCTGGGGAGCCGTCAGACTGCAGGTTGCTGCGAGCGCGAGATCGTTGATGCACGGGTACGCCTTTGTGAAGACGATGTAGAGGGCCGGAGAGAGGAAGATGGCAGGGACAATCCCCAGAAGCTGGCCATAAAACTGGTACCGGGGCGGAGTACCGGTGAAATACCCGACCTTGAAGTCGGTGGTTAGCTCGCCGGCCTGCATAGCGGCTTGGCTGACGACAGCCCCGGCTACAAGACAGGCAAATGTGACGGCCGGTACATCGTGGCTCATGCTGCGGAGAATGCCACCGACGACCAGCTGAGAAATGTATGCTACGGGTCCGATGGGGGCAATGGACGCCTGGCCGTTGCACTGAACAACGAAGAGACCAAGGATCACCGCCAGCACGAGAACAAACACTGCTATTCCACCGTGCAAATCCTGTTTTTCGAAACCTTGGTCAGTAAAAAGCAAAAGAGAGACAGAGATAGAGAGAGAGGGAAGCCATGATGACGGAGAGATATTGAAAAAAACTCACGTAATGCAACGTCATGATGAGACAAGCAAGGGCTGCGCCGGCAGAGAGTGCCGGCCAGAACTCCCACCACTGTGGCTTCTCTTCCGGAGTGGCTGGGTCTGGAAGGGAAGCGGCTCCGACATGCCTTTCAGCCTGACGAGCGAGATACTTGCTCTCCCTGTCCCGGATCAAGAGCACGACCCGGTTTCCCACCTTGGCCGCGCCAACCCACGTGAGCTTCGCGAGGCGGACCCAGCTCCTCCACTGGCAGGCAATGTCGGTGATGCTTGCAAAGAGCATCACAAACACCGAAGGCCACAGGAGCCAGTATCGAGGAGACGGGTTGTTGACCGGATCCGCGAGGTTCAGTGAGAGGTAAGTAACCAGGTCAGGCACGTCTGGATCGAACGCGATGCCGGAAGCGATGCCCTTGCTCTCGAGGATGGGGCCGATGATGCCCCAGGAGACGACGTAACCGAGCATCCAGGACAGCGCAAGATTGAGGCCGAGGATGATCCCGTAGCCCATGAGAGCAGGACTCCAGTACACCTGGATCCAGCCCCAGTTGGACGCAAAGATGGCTCCGTTGGTGTATCCGCTCCAGACGTAGAACCACCAGGTGATGAACCAGTGGGTCAGGATGCCTGGTGCATACGACGACCCGACGACGTAGCAGAAGCAGACCAAGAAGGTGACGAGTAGCGCCCTCACCCCGTTGCCTGCAACGTGCTTGCCGCCGAGGTGGAACTCACGGATGGTGGTGGCGATAGCGAGCGCGGAGGGAAACTTGAGTTGGAGGTCCCGCGCAAGATCGAGGATGAAAAGTCTGTACATGGGGACCGCCATCACGGAGCCAAACAGGCCCGCCGACGCGGTCAAGGCGGCCAGCTTTCCGTAGGCAGCAGATACATTATCACCCAAGAAGCCGGCCTGAAACATGGCTGGGACGGAGGTTATGAACAGTGTGCTCAAGCCACCAGTGGCCATGGCGATGGTTTGGATGATGGAGTGCTCCTGCGGCCCGAAGCTGCCCCTGAGGAGAGGGACCGATGCCTTGATCAGGGCATGCGCCATTGGATAACCCAGGAAGGCTGCGAACATGTTGGCGTCGTTGGCCATCCCGAGCTTGAGACCTGGGAGCCATGGTTTGTCAGGGGAACGGAACGTGGCTAACGCACAGGCACAAAGGGGGAAGGGGGGGGGGGGTCACTTACCAAGGTAGACGTTGNAAGGCTGCGAACATGTTGGCGTCGTTGGCCATCCCGAGCTTGAGACCTGGGAGCCATGGTTTGTCAGGGGAACGGAACGTGGCTAACGCACAGGCACAAAGGGGGAAGGGGGGGGGGGGTCACTTACCAAGGTAGACGTTGCTGGCATTGACCAGAGCACCGAGAGACCACCCTATGAGCACTGCGCGGAGAGTCAGAGGCTTGGTCTCGGTGGGCAAGTCCGGGTGCGGTGGAAAAGGCCGATAGTATTCTTCCCCGTCAATCTCCCCCTCTGCAAAGTCCTGGGCCGCATCTGACTTTTCGACCTCGGCAGCAGGAGACTTGGTAATGACCTCGGCGGTCTTATCCTTTTCCATGATGAGGGAGAGAGGCTTTCGATAACGAGGCGAAATGACAGGCAAAAATTGGCAGAACAAAACGCGTGAGAGGGTCTAGTATAGCTAAAGCTGGTCAGAATAATGTGGGCCAGGCTTGAGACGACTCCTTTATAGCCACATTCAACAGTTGAGGAGGGATCCTGAATGATAGATAGCTCCCCCAGATCACAACCAAAGTGTGAAAGCCCAGACTTGCTTCCCCGCACCACGAGATATCGACAACCGGGCGATAAGCGGAGCAAGGGACAGAGGTTCTGGGAGCAAGCATCGACGTCCCCAGACGAGCCTTCAGCCTGCGGGAAGCTGGGATCTGTCCAGAGCGAAACCTCAGCCAAACCCCCCACGAGTTAGATTTTGGATCTGGTCAGCGTCCATGGGAATTCGCTCCCCAACCGCATCGGCGCACCTGATTTGGCTTAGTTCAGTCCCACATGAACTTGCCTCCCATCTGCGCGAGTCAGCACACAGCAAGGGTCCTGATCTGAGCTCGATAAGCCGTATTAGATCGCAATAGCTTTCTCGCAAATGCAGCTGAGGGGCTCATCAGGTCACCAGGCAAAACGGCAAAGGCCAAAGTGGCTGCGTGACAAGGCGACACCCTCCAGTGATAACTGCGCCTATCTAACCATGACTTCAATCGTGGGGACACACGAGAGAGAAGAGCGTCAGGCTGCAGACGGGAAATCAAGTCCTGGCACTCGCGAGGTTGGCTACCGAGCTCTATCTACACAACGATGCCTCTACTTCGAAGTTGGCAGCACGAGGCGAAGAAGGAGGTTGCCGAAAGAGCAGCCGCTACACAAGATACCAAAGCCCAGATACCATAGCAGTTCCACCCCACGCACTGGCTGGAGGAGGACAGCATCCCATCTCCAAGCGCCCACTCGTACAGGTGCGAGTACAGCCAACCCCATATTGCAATCGCAGGAGCCGGCGAAAGCCCAATCCAGCTGCAGATGATGGAGAAGTTCTCCGGGCCCCACGCCTGGGCAATGACAGGCAAGATGGCCGAGTTGCAACCGTAGCCGAGCCCGAGGAGGGCACTGCAAATGTGGAGAGTGAAGCGCGAGTTGCTCCACTGCGCGGTCGCCGTAGAGAGCAGTAGGTAGCCCAGGCTGGTGAGCCCCGCGGGCAAGACGAGGACCGTGAATCTTGTGCGGTAGCGTCCAGTGCGCCCAGGCACCGCATCGGGGCTTGGAGCTACGCGGTCCGAGAGAACGCCCAGCGAGAGCCGCGTGATGGTGGCAACAGTTGACAGGATGGTGATCTGCTGCACAACCTGGGAAGCGCCAGAGCGGCTGTTCGGGGTGTCTTTGAGATCGCCGTTGATGGCTGTAATGATGGTTCCAAGCTAGACACACAAAGTGTTATTGTTTAGCTAAACTTCGGATGATATGGAGCAGTCTGGCTGCGACCGCTTGTACGTACGTTGTTCAAGTAGACTGCGATAGGCCCGGGAAGCAAGGCAAGTCCAAGCATGAGCCACCAAAGGGCTCCGTCGCGAATGAGGGTATCACCCCCGCCCTTCGGAACTTGACAAACCCCTCGAATGTCTCCCCAAGAGGTTCGCCTACTCTGGTTATCCGAGCTCCCACTTTCGGAAACTGCCGTTGCGCGCTCCTCGTCGATGCCCCCGTAAGTTGATGTCGCTTTCCCTTTGGGGACGAGCGGATCGCCTTGGTCGCTATCCCCCGAATCAGCCACCACCACGGGGTCTGCCCTACTCTTCTGTGGCACTGTTGCAAGACCCATACCACTCATGAGTCCTGCCAGGACGGCTAGCGATGATAGCAGGACCAGGAATCTCCCAGAGTCTAGGTGAGGCGGGCTCGCAGCATCTTGCCTCGTCATGAAGAAGTGAGAGGAAATCTGGCTCACGGATATGCCACCAAAACCGACTGCCGTCACTGGTATGGACATCAGAAGACCGTTGTACCGACTTCCTTGTAGGTTCTTTGCGCAGGCGTCAAGCGCGCTGAGCTGGATGGAGCTGGTGCCGCTCCCAATCATGAAGTGAGCAAAGGCCACATTCATGAATGATGATCCGCCGGGGGAGACATGAGCGTCCATGAACGCGGACGCCGTCATCAAGTATCCACCTCCAAGTAGGCCACCGCAGATCAAGGACAAGATCCTTGGTGATAGGCGCCGACAGAGGTAGCCGCCAACGGGGGACATGAGGAACGTCGACAGCATGGCAATGGTCGAGACGGCATTGAGCTGTGCTTGAGTGTAGCCGAGATCGAGAATCAGGCGAGGTCCGTAGATTGGGATTGTCGACATGAAGCCGGCGACCAACCTGAAGTGCATCGGCATGTTAAACGTTTGTGATTGTGTGGTCGTCATTGAGCGGGTGGTGCTGCACTCACGAGTTGCTCACTGAACAGACAAAGCTGATCCCTCGGACAAACTGATCAGAATCCATTACGGAGAACAAGGTGAGAGCTGATAGCACCAGGTCTCAGGGTTGATGGAAAGGGTCTGCCAGATGAATTGTGGCCGCAAAGGATAGGAAAAAGAGCGCCGCCGCAGTCGGCTTGTCATTTGTTAATGCTGTCAAATAGATGGTCTCTGGCTTATCCAACCTGGTAGTTGCTACGGCCGTTGAATTGCCCAATGCCTGGACAAAATAAATTGCTCAACGGGGGCTCGGGGTTCAAACCACGGTTACAAGAGGTAGACTTTAGCAAAGCGCCGCCAAGACGATGCCAACACAGGCGAGACATGACGACAATACGGTCCACCCATTATCTTATCCCAGGAGACCATCACTAATCATCCCTAGCCATGCGTCATCCGCAGCCCCTTGCCTAATCAAGGCATCGGCTACAGAGGACACATGCGGCAGGTGGTCGGCAGAGTCGGCCCAAGTTTCGACATCACCATCACATCGGCACGGGCGATAAGGCTAGCATCGGGGCCGACGATGAGAATTGTACCAAGACCGTGCGTCCTTGGTCAGATCGCTTATCGCCACCGTTGGACCAAGCTGAAGGAACACCGGTCACGGAGGGGTGCCTTTAGCTGTAGGCGTTCGCTTGGTAACCGTCTTAGTGCTCATGGTTGATGGCTTTCATGCCGGTTATTGGCTTAATTTTGGACGGTAATTGCTTCGTAGAAGCATTGGTTTTTTTCAATACCAACGTATTCTTCTCCTGCTGAGAGTTGACGTCCTGATTTCAGTACCAATGTAGGAATAGTGCCAACATGCACGTAATCCACTCCTCTCAAACATGAATACTCTTCTTTTTCAAGATTGACCAGCCTATCAAAACGCAGACAACAGAAGTCCCGACCCCAAGTGCACAGAGCATGGCCCATGAAGCGTAGCACGATGAGCCGACGCAGCGCCCGGCTGATTCATGACCCGCCTCAACCGCGTGCTGATAAGCAGCTGAATACAACCAGCCGAATGCCGCAATTCCAACAGCTGGGGTCAAAGAGACGATGCCCCATGCAAGAGGAAACTGCTGCGGTCCCCAGATCAAAAGGATGACGGGCAGCAGCGATAAGCTGCTGGCGTAACTCAGGCCGATGCAAGCAGAGGCGAACGATATGGTTCTTGGGAACTTGTCAGTCAATGACGCGAGGGCCAGAAAGCCCACAACATCAACTGCAGCTGGAAATAGAAAGACGAGAAAACGTGAATGGACAATGGTGGCTGTTGCGCGCTGCCGGTAGGTTGCTGAGCCAAAACGATCCCATAGAGTGCCGGCACTGAGGCGTGCGAGAGTCGATATGATGGCGAGGATTGCCACGTGTTGCGACACTTGGTCCGCCACAGAGTCTGCGCCAGTCGCAGCCTGGAGGAATGTGCCCAACTAGAGAGATTTTTCTTCTTTGTCAGTATTGGTTTTCATCCTCATTGTTGATGTCGGGGGATTGACGTACGTTCATGTTGTAGACTTCAGTTGGGCCCATGATGAGGAGATTTGCGGCCGATAGCCACCAGAGCACAGGGTCGCGTACCAAGGCGACGAGAGGAGACTCTCCTCTGGCTCTCGATGGAAATGCCTCCTGATCAGGAAGACAGGGAGTTGAGTCATATGGGTCAGGACGAGATGGCCCAATTGAACCATAGATTGTAGAGCGTCCTTCTCTCGCTCCATGCGGATATCTCGGCTCGTCCGATTCTGGCTTCGGGGTCTTCAGACCCCAGGCTCCCAGCATACCGGTCGAGAACTGCGCCCCTGCCAGCAAGACTGAGAAGCTAACCAAGTCTACCTCCCTGCCCACGAGACCTGTCGATGGCTGTGAAAACAACCGCACTGCAACCTGGCTCTCCAAGACTCCGCTCAAGCCGAAGCAAGCGACCGGCGCAGCGCAGAGAATGCCTCTGTAGCGCGACTTTTGCAGAGTTGCAGTGCATGCCGCGATGGAACTCATCAAGACAGAGCTCGTGGCAGCACCAATCAGCGTGTATGCGAGGAGAAGCGGGATGAAGGGCGACCCTTGATAGTAGCTTGTAGAGCCTTCGTGAGGCTCAATCAATAACGCAATGGCCAGGTAGCTGCTCCCGAAGAGGACGCCGCCCAGAAATGACAGCAGCCCTGGTGAAGTTGCTTGACAAAGGCGTCCCCAGACGGGAATTAAGAAGTAGACCGACATCATCGCCGACGTCGATATGGCAGTCACATGATGCTGCTGTAGATTCATGTCTCGCATCAGAACAGGGGCATACAAGGAAAAGACATTGATGCTGCCTCCGAGCAAGCTGTGAAGGAAGGTTAGCAATCTACTGGAAGAGCGAGGGACAGTCGGGAACCTGCGAATTCATGATGCAACAGGAAATGCAGATGATACTCCTGAAATGTGGTCTCGTGTTGGCCGCTAGCGGACGTGGTCCCCCAGACTCGTCTGCCGGAGGTGACTCTGCGCGGCTCGGCCCTGGAGTTGTCAGCATGGCCTCGGTTGGTTTACGAGTGGCCGGACGAAGCGGCTTGCGAAAACGAAAGGGGGGCAATAGTAGGCACAATCTTGGTTCAAGCTGCGTCACATCCTTATAGAGGCGTTACCGTCTCGGCCTCATTCTCCCTTGGTTCTGCTGTTTGAAGATGTTGAAGATGCCTGATGAGGCATCTATACAGTACTTCAGCCGGCCTCCCGGCCCGTCCCCTTTTAGCCAGCATCATCAATACTCACACATACCTCAACGGAAGATTAGCGCCTTCCATATTGAACCAGCACGGGCTAAACACAGGCCGCTAAGCCGATTGCGGTGAGCGGAAACGGGCCAATCAGGGGGATTTACACACGTTGTCAACTACCTACTGCTTACGGAAAGATACCCACGCTCTGGTCTGCATCAATCAAACGTCGACCGCTACCGTCTGCCCAGGGACCCAAGGCCTCTCTGTTAACCCTCTCTGCTACTCGACCCGGCCTCTCTCACCTCCATCGTGCAAGTATTGCGGCAATGCAACGGCCTTAGCCTCTCTACATGGCACTGGGTTCCTTCTCCCAGCCAGTAACTCTGAAACCTCACGCTCTCTTTGCAATCTCTGCGCAGTTCATGGACACTCTCCTTCACCAGGGGGCCATCACGGTCTCCGGAACGGTCAATTGCGTCGAACTGCACGTGACGGGCGAGCCTGCCCGGATTGTCTACGACGGCTACCCGGATCTGCCTGGAACTCTCCTCGAGCAGCGAGACCTGGCGTGGAGAGAATATGACGACTACCGAACGAGGCTTCTGCTTGAGCCTCGAGGCCACAAGGACATGTACGGGGCCATTATTCGTCCCGACACCGAGATGGTTCGCTCCGGTGAGGCTCATATCGGGGTGCTTTTCTGTCACAGCAATGGATACTCCCCCATGTGCGGCCATGCGATAATCGCCGTCGGCCGATTCCTAGTCGACAGTCAGGACACGTCCATCTTTCCCAACAGGAGCAAGCTGGCTGTTGATAAGGAGAACCAAGTCGTCCACGTCAACGTTCATGCCCCGTGTGGCCTGGTTGTGGTGACTGTGCCGGTATCTGCGGACGGTCGGTGTGACCCCGGCCGCCCGATCCGCTTTGAATCCACGCCAGCTTACCCCGTGTCCATCGGCTTAGAGGTTCCCATTCCTCCCCGGTGCCGCTGGCCACAGCTGGGGGACAGATCGTCCATCGTCTTGGACATTGGCTATGGCGGCGCCTATTTCCTCATCATCGACGCAAAAGAGCTCGGGTTCAGCGACGGTGGTCTGAGCAAGGTCAATTTGGAAGATGCAGTGTCCTGTGTGAAGAAACTCAGCGATGCTCTCGGGTCCAACGAGGGGGTCATATCGCAGAGTGGGATGCCCGCGCACATGGCGCGCACCTCCTATTACGCGGTGCTCCTCGAGGAAACCTCCGTCGCTAACCTCCCTCCCGGGACTCTGGGGACGGGAACGGGCCTCTGTATATTTGGAGATGGCCAGGTCGACAGATCGCCAACAGGGTCCGGCACCTCTGCTCGCATGGCGGTTGCTCACGCCAAGGGTCAGAGAATGCTTGGGCAGACTTGGTATTACAACTCGCTCACATCGAACCACTTCAAGTCAGGGGCATTTACAGCCAGAATTGTGAAAGAGGTGCCAAGGGATGAGACAGTGAAGGACTCCGGTAAGGCGGTTGTAGTGGAGGTAGGCGGTCAGGCGTTTTACACTGGATTTTCCACCTACTTTCATGAAAAGGGGGATGACATTGGAAAGGGAGGGTTTTCATTCAAAGATTTTACCGGCGGTGGAGCACCCTGAGCTGTTCAAATCGTCAATTTTCAATTGCGCCAGCGGCTTCCAAATGGTCTTTGCTGTTAAGACAACGTGGGCGCCGAATCTTCTACCAACTAGGATTCCTTTCAAAGCATGGGCCTCGGGGGCCATCAATGTTGTAACCACTCGCTGACGTGCCAAAACGCGGCCGCAGGGTCATCCCCGGGCACCATATGGCCTGCATTCTCAAACGTGATGAACTTGAGTCTTGTGGAGTTCTTGATCCTTCCACGAGACATCCCGTGAGTGGGGTTATCAAAAGCCCAGTGTCGCCATTCCTGCTGTCTGTAGTCCACCTGGCCCCTCCAAGGAATTTTATCCAAGACTCGGATCTGGCCGGGAGTCAGGCTATTAAGGCTAAACGTCAGCATCCAGTCTACGGGGACAAGCCCCTCATCAGGTTTCCCGCAGTGCGACCTGGAAACCGGGGGGGGGGGGGGTTTACTCACGTCAAGGCATCTAGATCCCCGTTCAGGACCAGAACTCGGACCTTTCCTGAGTCTAGCAAGGCACTCAGCGATGAGATTACCGATTGGCCGTACGCGCCACTTTCCATGAAGGCATACGCAATGTCGGTGTTGATGGGTGTCCAACGGTGTGGAACACCCAGGGCTGACTGCACGTCTGGATCGTTGAAGAAGTTGACCGACGCTTCCCAAGCGGGCATGCATAGCTGGTGTGGGTTTTTGCATAATTGGGCGACTGACAGAGCACCATAATCAGCGCACAAGAAAGAACGTAACGCAGAATGAAGGTAGAAGGCAAATTTACCGTTGTACGGGCTGCGAGACCCAAGGGGGATTTTATCGGCAATCTCGCACCCGCAGTAGTTGGAGGCGTCTTTGCAGACGGCAATGTTTCCGCTGGCCTCGCACAGTGACCCGTAATACTCACATGTTGGTCCGCGTTCCTGGATGAGGGAACAGATTGTCGAGTTGAAGCCTTGCCCCAGCCTTGTCAAGGCGCCACTCGGCGCGCACCCAAAGTCATAGTTGGAGGTGGAGATGTCTCCCCCCATGGTGCCGACCACGGCGTTGACGAGCATGATGGATCCTAGCGGGTTGGGAACCCCCAGAGGAGACTGCACCTCGGCCAGGCTGAGGAGCCGGTGCATGAACGCCGGGGCCCATCTGCCGCCGTACGACTCGCCCGCGATATGCAGCTCGTTCCCCGACAGCCGGGGAAACTCGTCGACGGTGAACCGGTGCATGAACTCTACAAAGTCCTCGGTGGCTTGTTCCAACGTTGTGACCTTGTGAGCTTCGTCTGGGCTGGCCCGAGAGAACCCCGCCCCGGCTGGCTGGCTGTGGGAAGCAATCGTGAGCTTAGAAACCATGGCTGGCACAAGAGCTGTAAAATGAAAAGTGGCATACTCGACTATCAGCAGGTTGGCATTTTGCGCCCAGTGATGGGGGTTGTGGAAGGTTGAGTTGTCGGTTGCATTGACCCAGCAAGGGCCGACTTCAGTCACGGCGGCAAAACTGCTGGCTGCTCCTGGCCCTCTGGATTGATTGAAAGAGATTAGAATCCAGTGAGTCTGGAACCTGCGGGCTTCCAACTCATAACCTACCCACTGAGCCAAACAACGAGGGGATCATTACTTGGATCTGATGCGCTCTCAAAAAGCCCTTTTTGGGGTCAGCTGATCCTCTAGACAGCCCGGTTCGCCAAGTTTCGGCTCGGCCGCACAAACTAACAGTAGAATAGTTCCTTGCCATGGGAAAGGCCAATTGAACCGGCATAATGCTGAACCTCCGCCGGGCAGATGGAGTCGTCTATCCGATGTTGCGGGATCGAGCCGCTCTGCGTAGGCTCTTGGAACACATCTCGCGATCCTTGCAGGACTGTCTGTGTTGCGAGGCTGAGGAGAGGAAGTCGGACCATGCTGGCGATGTGCTAAGGGGGTTCATGACAGCACGAACAATTGCAGGACCGGATTGTATTTACCTTGTGCGGCGAAGTTCATGGCATTCTAATACTGTCGGTTCCGGGAAGTGGCCGCATTTGCTGACCAAGCTCACAAGGAGTCGCCTATCTAGGGATAAGAAGGGGGCTTGCGCCCGCATCCGATGACCGCATTGGGAATGCTGGGATGTGGCCTTTATCGTCTGAGCTACCTGAGCCAACGCCACACCAAGGTCGGGTTAGCCACCTCCTTTGACTCATCGCTTGTTATCAATACCGATCATGCATTATTCACTGTGGCCAGCCTTCTGAGGAGAGATTAAGGGAAACGATAATAAACAGATTATCTATGCTGATGGGAAGTTTAAGAGACTGGGCCAGCTCCGGTTCTGGCCGTAGCAAACTAATTGCAGGTAACATGGGAACATGGTCGCCATGGAGCTTAGAAATTATACCTCTAATTGCTTTAGAGCCACTTGGGATCGTTCTTATCCGCGGGTCGTCAGGATATGTCAAGCCAGTGTAAGATGCGGGTGTTCAAAAGCATTTTTCGATGAGGACTGCTAATTTATTGATATTTAATGCCTACACCAAGTCAAACAGTACCTGACGGCCGGCAATTCTGCGTCTTGAGCTACACAGCTTGGCCTCAGTGAGGCGCCACGACCGCGAGTCCACCATCTATCCACTGGTTGACTAGATACAACGCAGCTTCGGGAGCATCTGCATTCACAGTGTGCCCTGATTCATCAATCTCTGCCAACCACATCTTCTTGTACCCCTTGAGGAACCCTCCCTTTGTTGGATTAGCGTCTCCTTCGAGGCGGTAGTACCAGTCGTTGTGAGCGGCGGCGCGGAAGGCAGCTTGACCATACCACTTGAACGCATTTGCAGCTCGCTCGGTACCGACAAGAGGTCTTTTTTGCCTCCCAATCAGTCAAGGGTCAAGGGCTGGATTTTGTCGCCGGGGGAATGTGTTTCACTCACGTGTCTGGATCGTATCGGCCGCTTACAATCATGATCCGTAGGGGCGTCTCGTTTAGCAGGTAGGTATACCGGGTCAGGTTGGAGTGCATCAGCGTCCCAGTAAATTGCCTGTTTATGCCCATGTCCACTCCAATCAGATCGATCTGGTTTGTGTCTCCTAACCCCAAACGTCGTTGCACGGCAGGAGTGTTCATGTATTTCTCGACAGCCCCGGCTAACGGAGAGCAAGTCGGAAAGCTTTTGCAGGGTTTCTTGACTGGAATGGGTGTCAGTATCTTGCTATTCAAACAAACATTACAAAAGAGGAAAAAGGTGAGTAGGATCATTACCATTGACAAGATTGTGTTTTGGGGGATACCAGTAGGCCAGGATGGCACTGCACGCCCTGACCGCCCTGTCACAACTCTCTGTTGACTCAGTGAGGCTGCACTGCAGGGCCTCGGTCTCGCAGGCCGGCACGACCTCGGCTATGATAGCGCACTCGGTGACGTTCAGGAGTATCTCCTCTCCTGCGCAGAGCGTGTCGTAGTACGAGGGTGCCGAGAAGCCCATGTCAATGAAGGCGCTGATCATGACAGCGCTCTTCAGGTTCACCGGCACATGCGGCCCCCCGAAGTTGTCATCCAGCAGGAACGCTGCGACAACGGGAGCCAGGAATCCGCCCCAGGACTCCCCGATGACATGAAACTCGCGGTCGGCAAGCTCAGGAAAGACTCTAGTCGTGAAAGCGTGGGCAAAGGCCTTGACGTCTGCAGCTACCTGGTGAGCAGTGACGGGCTGAAAGGACACTCCTTCGTGGGTCTTGGAGAATCCGCTGCCTGCTACCTCGCTGTCGGAAAGCAACCCTTAGTATGCCGAAAGATTGGGGAAGCGAAGCTGCGGCCTTTCAGGGAGAGATTTCCAGACTTACTCGACAAATATTACATTGTAATCCCTGGTCCAGGAGAACGGGTTGAAGGTGGTATCATTGCCGTGCTCATTTATGAGGCAAGGCCCGACGCCAGTGAACATTGGCAGGGCCGAGGCTTCAGCAGGGCCGCTGTTGGTGCGACAAAAGAAGGGAAGGCGTTAGATGGGATGATGGTGCCCCAGGGGGTTTTCAAGGGTGGGACTTCTCTTACCCGGTGAGGTAGAGGATTGTCGGCGCACGTCCCGGATATCTCTGGCTTTCAAAATACCCTACGGCTGGTGTAAGGCTTTCCTGTCTGGCAGTCAAACCGAGCAGGCCCCTTGGTGATGTGGCGAGACTTACAGTAGAAAAGGCTGTTGCCGTTGGTCACGGGGATTTTGCCTGTCCATTGCCGACTCCGCGCGTCACAGAGGCCGTCGTCTTGCTCCACCTTGGTGAAGCCGGCCTCGAGCGACAAGATGCTCTGGTCCTGGGGATGGGCGCGCTTAGATGCAGCATTGGCCCTGAAGTCGGGCAATAAAGTAGCGGACGCGGCGTTGAGGGCAAGCTGGGTCGCCAGCACAATTTTTAGGATAGGCCACATCTTTGGTCAAAACGAGACGCACTGCAGCATCCAGATAGCCATGGGAGAGGAGGCTGTAGACTTGTTGGGTCAGAGGATGCTCCGGGGGCTGAGTTTTATTTCTCTTGCGCCACCCAAACAACCGTAGAAACCGGCCGCCTTGCCACAATACAGCATGTGCCCAGAGAAAGCTTTAGTCAGTTCCTGTAGAGTCCCTTGTCTAGTTCCATCTTTGATCTTGACAGGGCTACACACCCACCTCTTCCGCGCACTGCATTTGGTATAGTTCTAGCCCACCGCCCCATGAGCCCAGGGGTAAGTAGGCAACGGACGGTATCCGCCTAATTGACCAATCAATATTGGGCATATAAGGCAGTTCCGCGCCAGTCGTCCGACCAAGGTAGGAGGTCTCGTTCTCCAATCGCGGCCACGCCATTTGCATCGATCAAGAATGAAGACCAGTCGTTTTATAGCCAGTTTATGGCTCGCCTGGGCTAGCCTCTCGCCAGTTCAGGCCGACTACGAAACGATAAGCTCGGACCTCTCACCGAACTACGCCATGCGCATCAAGCATCTTTCCGGCCAGGTGTGTGACTCGGGATCTAATCACACGGTCGGCTGGGGCGATCTGGGCTCTCATCACCTCTTCTACTGTATGTGAACAAGAACCGAGTCTCCGCCCGCTGACTTGATAGCCAAGAGGATGCTGACCTACGTGGCTTTGAAGGGTTCCACCGGGCTCGATCTCAGCCTCTGAGCAAACCTCTGCTCCTCTGGCTTCAAGGAGGGCCAGGTAACTCCGGCTTCTTTGGGAATCTCCTCGAGCACGGCCCCTGCCAGCTGCGCGACCCGTCGATTGGGCCAATACGCCGAGAGAACTCGTGGACCGAACTGTTCAACGTGATTTATGTTGACCAGCCAGTTAATGTGGGCTTCTCTTACTCGGACGACGGCACCGGGGTCGATCGCACAGAGGATGCGGCCCTCCAGCTGCTTGACTTCATGCGCGTCTTTTATGAAGCTTATCCGGAAACGAAGAGTGTTCCTCTGTACGTTGCAGGGGAATCGTACGGCGGACGCTACGTGCCCACAGTGGCATCTGCCATTATCGACTTCAACAGGTTTCAGGTTCAACCGAGCGACGGCATCCCTCTCAGAGGCATCCTTGTGGGCAATGGATTCACATCTCCCAAGGACGTCTTCTCGACGAATTACGAATTAGGTTGTTTCCCGTACAGAGACTTTCCAAACTATTTCAACGGCTCCGAATGTGCTCGCATCTCGGGTGCCATCGCGGAATGTCTCGATCTCGTTCGTGCGTGCGAGGCTCTCCCATGCGGTTCTGTCTGCCCACGCGCGGCCGAGTTCTGCTGGCGGGCGTTTGACCTGGAGGCGCCTCGGTCCCAACACTCCTGGGACCGCCGGCAGCGCTGCGATCCACCTGAGAGTTGTTTTGAGACCAGCAGGGCGGTGAGCACGTGGATGAACTCCCCCGATGTCTGGCGGCTGCTGGAGATTCAGTCACAGACTAACAAGGCTCGGCCGGTGGGAGTGGCAAACGCGACCGTCTTTGAGAAGTTCCTGCGCTCCGGAGACATTGCAGAATCCTCCGCCACGATAGTCGAGAGCATTCTGCAATACTCTTCGAGATTGGCGGTGCGCCAAGCTGGTCGTGCTGTTGACGTATTGTTCTACAATGGCGTCACAGACATGCTTTGTACATCTGTCGGAACTCGGCGACTGCTCGAAAATTTGAAATGGCAGGGGGAATCGCTGTATAGGGCGAGCCCTTGGCAGAGTTTGCCGTGGAAGACTGTCGAGGGGGCTCCCTCAGGGCGACTAAAGCGGACTGACGGTTTGTGGTATGCGGAATTGGAAGAGGCTGGGCACTTGGTAAGAAATCATAGTATCTCTTTGCTTCTTAAAACCGATTTTGCTAACCGATTGGTTCCAACTAGGCTCCGACTGATCAGCCCGCTGTAGTGCTAAATCTTATATCCTTATGGATACAACAGCTTTCAACTTCCAGATTACTTATTAATAGTGATATCCCATGGGGGACAGGTGGAGTTAATTAGTACACAAAGGACTACTATGAAATGAGAGAGCAAGATAGTAATCATAAACACTATCTTGGTAACTCAAGTACCAAAGCTCGGCGGGGAGGATTGCAACATTCTTGGGACAGGGACATGAATTGTTGGAGTTCAGGGCTCGGCGATGGCATTTCTTCCACTCGATGCTACTCAAGGTAGGACAAGTCTCGTTTGGCAGTATTATACCGATATCAACTTATCGCAATACTATGTATCCATTAGAAGAGGAGCATCTCCCACGTGCGATAGAATGTAAATCGAGCTGGAATTCGCTATAAAGAATCACTCGACTTTTACTTTCCTTTAGGTCTTTTCAACGCCACCAACACATAGGTAAGACAAGCCGCCACCATCGATAGCCCTCCAAAAAGCTGTGCATACAAGTAATCCCCATCATGTATAGCAATCAACCGCCCCCCGATCGGTGGCCCAGTAAAGCTCGAAATACTAACCACACCCAGAATCATCCCGACCTTGGTTCCAACACGAGTCGGATCCGTGCTCAAGTCACCCACTGCCGCGGGGAACAGACTCTGAGTGGCGTTCGCACTGATGCCGTAGACAACCGCCCATGCAAAAAGGCCCCCCGTGGAGGAGACGCCGTTCCAGCCGAGCAGGAGGATACCGCTGATGCCCACGGCTGGGATCAACGTGTTGACGATGCCAAAGTACTTGTCGGCCAGTAGGGCGGGGATTGTGCGCCCTAGGATTCCCACGCCGTTCATGACGATTATTGCCAGGAGGGATTGCCTGAGGGAAAAGTCCAAGACTGTGCGTCCGTATACGCCAACCTTGGATAGTTAGACGTGGAGTTCCAGAATCACTTGAAATGGTCAAATACTCACATAGAAGTAGGCAAAATACAACCCCCAAAGCGAGAGAAATGATCCTATGGCAAAAAGCGTATACCACAGCTCCCTGAAGGCGCTTGCATCAAACAGCGAGCGAGGTTTCCGAACAGTTACACGAGTCTTTGTGAAAGTAAAAATCATGATGGCGTTGGAGGTGATAACAAAACCCATGATGAGAACCGTCCATCTAAACCCTAACCGTGACATGCAAGTGTACGCAATAGTCGGAAACACCATACCGCCTGTTGCAGCTCCACAGGTCGCCAGCGACACGGCAAAAGCCCTGCTCCGCTTGAAGTATGTGGGAAGGATGGACACGATGGGTGCGAAGAGAAACCCATGCCCCAAACCACTGCACACGCCCTGCGCGAGAAACAGTTGCCAGTAATTGGTAGAGAATGCTGTTGCGAAAACTCCGAGAACCTGGAGGGTGCAGCCGATGCTCAGAGAATGTCGGAAGTAGCCCATGTCGACGGTCCGGCCTGAGAAGACGCCGATGAAGTTGAGGAGAAACATTTGCATTGAGCCAATCCATGCTACGTCTGAAGATGAACGTTGTAGTTGCTCCACATAGTATTGCTGGAAGAAACCGAAGCTATTCATGAAGATTAGATATGACATCGGTGTAATTTTGGGCTGAGAGGGTTGGCGTACGACGTGATGTAGCCCCAGCAGTTGAAGATGACTAGATGGCCCATGGCAACCTGCGTCCAGGCCACGAGGCCGCCATCGGGTACGTCGTCGTAGACTTGTTGAGGGCTGCGATGTTCTGAAGATTCGTCGAAAGATTCGACTGGAGAGGTCGATTGGCTCACGGCGGCCTTGCCCATTGCGATGATTCAAGTTTTCGTGATCTCGTGACAAGAAAGTGACGAGAATGTCGAACTACCGCTGTACCAGAGAGCTTAGCTGAAGCCCTCTTCAGATGAGTATAATGAAGAATGGTTGTGAGATCATCCGGCCGGGGCGATGACGAGATTCACCACCCCCCTCACACACCTCTTCGGCATTGACGGCAAAGTAACCCCTGTGCTGCTTGATAATTGAAGTCTAGTCTTAAAAGGGGCGACCCCGATATTCTTCAGCTTTTTCTTGCCCAACCTGTTCTAGTATGATCACCATTCGGAGTTTGTGACAGGGACGTTGATGCAATCTGCATCAAACATTATAGTATCTACCATGGACCCGCAGGAGAGCTACATTGCCATCATATGTGGGGAGTTTAAACCAGGGACCTTGTAATCCTTGCCCTGACTATAACCGCGTATTTCCTACTCGATGGCAACTCAGCGTCTACTCTACTAAGTAATGCGCCTGCTCCACCAGCACTGGTGGAAGGAGACGGTCCACAGGGTACTCATTGAAAAGCGTTCACCTGCAGGAAGACACTCCTCTTCAAGCACGCACCTCGCCTCTTGTCCTTGAATTCCCAGCCATGTTCATACGGCACTTGATTCTGACCATCTTCGCAGCCAGTAGCCCCGCTGCCTTCTTGCGGCGATTCACCGGTTCCACCATCCAGCTGGGAAATGTCTCATTCTGGATCCCCCCTGAGCCCGTCAAGCATCTCTCTCAGAAGGCCACCATCGCAAGCACCTCTGATGACTTGGCATCCTCGGGCGGCTACGTGCCGATCAGTGTGGTGCATCTAGCCACCGAGAACCATACGGCGGAAGCACTTGAATGGGAGTTTTCTCGGTACCGATCTTCAGATGATGTTTGGACGGAGGACTTCTCGGATGGTAGTTGAGAACCTATACCTGCAGCCTCTTAACGTCACCTAACAATTATCAGTCGTTTATCTACAAAACGCCGCGGACAGCGACACAGAACAGACCCCAAGTGTTTCAGTCCATGGCTGGGGAACTCGGACCATTTTGCAGGAACAGATCAACAGTACCGAAGGCGAAATACCCAAAGGCCCCTACTTCCTCTCGTGGCAGGGTAATCTCCATCGCGCATACAGGCTCTACTCCGACTTCCAACAAGCCTTCACAGAGTCCGTGTACGCCCACCCAGAGGGCAGCCACTCCATCCTCCCCGCAAACATCCCCGGCCAGAGTCTCGCCATAGCTGTACCTTCAAGGCTCTACTACGAAAGGACACCCCAAAAACCCTTAGCCGGCCTCCGTCTTGGCGTCAAAGATATCTACGACATCGCCGGCGTCAAAACCGGCAATGGTAACCGAGCCTGGTACGGCCTCTACCCACCCGCCAATGTCACAGCAACCGCCGTGCAGAGACTCATCGACGCAGGCGCAGTCATAGTGGGGAAACAAAAGACAGGCCAATTCGCTAACGGGGAGTTCGCGACGTCGGACTGGGTGGACTACCACTCGCCTTTCAACCCTCGCGGAGACGGGTACCAGGATCCCAACTTTTCCTCCGCGGGCGGCGGAGCGGCCGTTGCGTCGTATCCTTGGCTGGACCTCGCGCTAGGGTCCGATACAGGCGGGAGTATCCGTGGTCCCGCTCGTGTTCAGGGTCTGTATGGGCTGCGGCCGTCGCATGGGGCGGTGGCTCTCGATCACGTCTTGGCCCTGGCCCCGGAGTTTGATACAGCGGGGTTGATTGCGAGAGATGCGTTGCTTCTGCGGAAAGGAGCCGCTGCCTTGTATGGCCCTGTCGGAAACGTGTCAACAAAATTCCCTCGGGAGCTACTCGTGGAGGAGATTCCCGAAGGGCTAAGTCCGGAGTCCAGTGTCGCGGTGGAAGACTTCCTCGACGGATTGAGGGGTTTTCTCGGACTCGGAGCGAGTACGCGGTTCAACATCACGGAGACCTGGCAGAGCTCTCGGCCGCCGCGGGCGCCGGACAACCCGGCAACGCTGCTGAACACGACCTATGCAACACTCATCAGCAAACGGCAGGCCAAGCTCGTTCGAGACCCTTTCTATGCTGATTATGCAAGAGTGCACGACGGCAGATTGCCCTTTGTTAATCCGGTCCCGTTGGCACGGTGGGCTTACGGAGATGGCCTCCCGGACGATGCGGTGGCCGAAAGCCTGAGAAACAAGACCATCTTCAAGAACTGGTTCCATGACCAAATACTCAGATCGGACCCGGAAACATGCTCCTCTTCGATCCTTGCATACGTTTCGCCACCGATTACTCAGTACAGAAATTCCTACCGGAGCCCGCCGACTATCCCGTTCGGCTTTGCAGCGTCGTATTGGAGCGTGATGGGAGAGACCCCTGACATTACGATTCCGAGTGAGTAGTACCCACAGTAGATCTTCTTTCCCTTGTTCTATTATCCTATTTTGTTTTAAGCTCACGATATGAGGATCCAGTCGGAGAAACACTGTACCACTCTTCCGTCACAAACCATACAGAACAACTACCAATAACGGTTAATCTCTTGGTCGCCAGGGGTTGTGACTCGGTGCTTTTGGACCTTGTCGCAGAGTTAACCAAGAAGGGACTTCTAAAGACATCCGCCACCGGGGCGAGCAGCCTAAGTGGTGGAGAGATCTTATTGCGAATCTGATCATCATTTTGGCTGCATGTTCCGGGGCGTTGGCAGCTGTCAAGAATTATACATCCTTTGATTCCCTCGGAAAGTCGACAAAAAGGGCATCTTTACTCCGTGCTGTCATCTATGCAAGGATGCTGATACCTTATTTAAACTTTCCTATCCTTGAAGCGTGTAGCATCCATCGTGGGCCATAGCCCCGCAGCCAATATCGTATATGCAGGTCAGTTGTTGTATCAAGCTTGTACCATCTGGCCGATAGTGACACAATACCGCCCATGTTGGTCTGTCGGCCCGACGATTGTGCCTTGCTCAGTGGTCCTTTGTCAATTATCTATCTCCCACGACGAGTAGTTGGTTGTAGTGACATTACGGTGGTGCCACTACCACTTCTGTACCCGGCAAGTAGGATTAATCAGGAAAGTCATTCGTAGAGCAACAAGCAATAAAATCAACCAAGCATTGCGCCTCTTTCAACCCTAGTTTGATCAAGTCCTTTACTGCCTGTCCAAACAGCACCCTCTCGCCGAACATGCCCGCCCCATCGGAATCGGAACTTGGTGAGATACTCGCTATTCTGCGACGTTTCTCTCAGTATGAGGAACAGCCCCGATCTGATCACGCACCGGCCTACGAATCCATCGTTGTTACAAAAATCAAAGACTTCTTTGTTGCTGGAAAGCCGCTGTCTCTGCTCCTACCAGCATTTCCCTGGAAGAACCCCAACACGGACAAGGTCCTAAGTGCAAATCCCGAATTCGGCGAGGAGCTAGGCCTGGCTAGGCTGAACCATCTCTGCGAGGAACTGGCCAAGGCCCATCCCTACGGTGCCCAGCTCACCCTGGTCGCGGACGGCCCCGTGTACAATGGTAGGTAACATGTCACTAGATACGCGGGATCGCTTCTGATTTGCTGACAAACACAGATCTCCTCGGAATTCCCGATGCAGACTTTTACGACTACGGGGTTCAGCTGCGCCAGATGGCCAGGGACAAGGAATTCTCGCACATCAGGTTTACACGTCTCTTGGACGTGCTCGGGCTTGGTGACGGAGATGCCCTGTCTAAAAAGGACTATCTGGCAAGGGCTGACCTCTGCCGACGCGAAATGGAGGCGCGGTTCCTTGGCCCAGACTTTGATCTCAGGCGCCAGATTGAGTTGCATCGGGATACAGCGTTGACGTATCAGAAGTACGTCAAGTCGGCTAATGAGGATCTTCGATGGGGGCCAGAAGTCGACCCTGCTATCAAGGCCGATCCCGAGAAATACGCAGCCGAGACGCAGCAGATAGCGGAGCGCATGACCAAGAGATTGCTTGTAAGTGGGATAATCGTTGGGATTCTTGGCATCAGCTGATGACATGACTCGCCAGGCCTACGAAGCAGCCTTGGAAGCCAAATTTCCGGAGACGATCAGACTTTCCATCCACAGATCAACGGGAAAGTCCAAAGTCTCGATCCCGTTAATCCCGCAACCTAGCGGCTTCGGCCTCACGCCCTGGCACTCTTCCACTTTGGTGACGGCAGATGGTGCGTACCGGACGGGGCCGTCTGCGGAGTTTCGTGATCCCGAGAGGTATGAAGTCATCACGAAGGACGGAAAACCTTACTTCTTTCGGGAGAAGCACCCGGACTTTAAGTGGCCATCGTATATCCGCATCGAGCATGGGTATGGGGGGCGTCTCGTTGTAATCAATGCGTCTACGGATGAGGGGGAGCAGCGCCTAGATAGGGAGTCGAAACTTCGGTTGGCTAATCTGGCGCTGCGGTTTGGGGAACTTGAGGTTAGAGGATTTAAGCTTGAATAACGTCTAGGTATTAGAGTGATGAATTAAGTTGTCACAGTTTGAGTGTTGCAAACAAGGAACCTTCCGTAATATCTCTGTAGGTGCTCAGCTCCGCTGATCTGGGTCCCCTCATCGCTGTGCTCTCCTGTTCATGGCTCAATTTCAAGTTTATCTAGCCGATTTCGGCATGAAATTACATCATTTGGAGCGTGTATTGTGCTAATTCGTATAGAAATTCCCTCGAACCTGCCTGGCAAGGACCCGTGTAGCTGTATTCGGTAGGTGGTGCTGAAGGATAGACGGATCAGACCAATGCCACCCTCCATTTTCGATATCTCCACCTCTTAATCCATTTCCCCTCTTCGCCCACTGATCTATACAGACACGATAGGCAGTACATGCCAATGAGCTGGACCACCGAGGATTAGGGCCATGTTGACAGATGCAGGGGGCGCCCCAGCAGGACACCTTATCCCACCAACATGACAAATTTACAATGTCAACGGTACCTCATACTCACTCCCCAAGAACTCAAGCCTCTTTTACCGTTTTGATCAGTTTATTTCATGTATTGTGCTACATGACGTGCGGTTGTCAAGTTGTCGACCTGATGCATTGGTGGCGTGCTTCCAAGTCCATTTCCTCCTTGTGGCGACTCTTGATATATAAGCTTCAAGTCTTGAGATCTCCCGTCCTGACAAGCAACTAAATCTGCAGGTTAGAGCCACTTCAGTGCCCTGGGGGTAAATACACGACAAGATGGCCGCTGTATATCTTCCACTGATGCCAGCATCCTCATTCACTAAGACCTATACCCGGCCACCAAGACAGGAGGTGCTTTCCTGGCGCATTTCGGAGCAGCCCCGCAGCAAGCACTCTGTCACCGACATCCAAGACATTCACAATGAGTACGGCAAAGCAGAACAAGAACCAAATCCAAGAACAGAGCGTGATACAGAGGACGAACACAACCCAGAAACTGACACAACTGTGACACTGATCATGGATCTGCTCGAAAGCTTCAGCCTTCAGCAGCAGGGTAACGACATATTCCTCGGAAGAGAAGTCTTCTCTCCCAGAGTCAGACGTCATGTCGCCGCAGGACGCAAGATTCCCATGGTCCTCCCCGCTTTCCCGGCGAAGAGCATCAACATTGTCGAAAAGGTTCTGGGTACAAGGCCTGACTTGGGTGAAGAATTGGCCTTGGATCGCCTCAACGATCTTTGCTCGAGAATTCAGAAGGTTTATATGCCTGGCGCTATGGTTCTCATTGCAACTGATGGAGCATGCTACAATGGTACGCCGGACCTCATGAATTACAATGACTTTGATACTGACTTGCTCCAAGATCTCACAGGAGTCACGGACAACGACCTCTGGGAATACGGTGTAACCTTGCGTCAGATGGTATCTGAGAAAGGCTATCGCTGTATCGACTTTGTGCGCATTATGAATCTCCTGGGGTTACACTCGGACCCTGTGATAAGCAAGGAGCGGTTCATCAGTTTGTTAGAGCCTAGTCGGAGAGAGCTGATGAGCCGCTATGCCGACCCCAATTTCGACGCAACAGCCTGCATCAAGAACGACCCCGACTACAAAATGACATATGACGGCTACGCTAAATTCTTAAAGAAAGACTTGGCATTCGGTGCGGTTAGAGAATCAATGTCGAGTGGGAAAAAGTTCAAAGCCAAGGTCCACGAGACGGCAAAAGCCATGATCGCCCGAGGTGTTGTAAGCAGCCCTGGTCAAGCTTGCAAGCTCAGATTACTGATCATGACTTCCACTCAAGGCATTCGCGGAGTTGATTCGCGAGGAATACCCTGAGCATGTCCGACTTTCCATCCACCCCTCCACTGGACTGACCAAGATATCAATGCCGTTGATTCCCCAGCCGGATTCCTTCTCCATGACTCCGTGGCATTGTGCCGTAGCCGTGGATGTTTACGGGAACTTTAAAACATCGCACATTGCGGTTTTGAAGGACACGCATGAATTAGTGCAGAGACATGGCCGCTCTTACTTCTTCCGGGAGCCTTCTGGGCTGTGGGAGTGGGATAAAGAAGTGGAGTTTGAGCATCTGTACGGGCGTGGGCTAGTGGTACATAACGTTGGTAGACATGGGCAGATAGATACTCCTTTGTCTGATGCGGATAAAGAGAAGCTGGCCTCTCTTGCTATAGCACAGGGCAGAGTTATCCTCAAAGGGTTTAAGCGAGTATAATTGATATACAGCTAGCGCAACGTATCTCACTTCTTTCTTTTAGGATAACGAAAAATTGAAAATCCGTGAAAAAGTCTGGTGGGAGCTGGCTTCCCACACCTTACCATTACCCGAGCAGGCGAGGGGGCAATATCGAAAGAGTTTTCAGTATTATGGGAGTAATAATGGAGCAAGGATGGAGGTGAATACCACAACAGAGTCATGATTCAAGATGGCAGAGGAGAAGTAAATATATTGAACCTAGTCACGGGTGAGCCTTCGAAACAGCCTTGCCAGCTCTCACATGCCAGCCCGTCGATATCACACAACTCACAAGCCGACACGAGCTGTTAAATCAAGCATGTGGCCACAGCCACCACGGAAATTTGCTCTTGGTTAAGGAATCTGTTATTCTGTAGCCGCCACTGGCCAACTGGCTAATAGGGTGCGAACCTTCAAGCCCGAGTATGCTAAAATACAAATTGCCATTCCAAGTTTACATGCTAATGCGCAGCCGCCTTGGCCTTCTCCTTCTCAACCTGCATTCCTTGCTTCATGGACGGACTCTGCATCACTTGCTCCCAGTCATGCACCGCCACACTATTCTTCTCACTTAATCGAACTTCCTCGCCCGTCCGGGCAATCATCTCAGTCTCATACTCTCCAATCGCCAGCCTCCTCTTCTCCGCTTCAACATCCCCGCCATTCCAAAACGCCTCGATGGCCTTGAACACGGTGAACGCATCCTTGAGGGCGTGGTTAAGCCCTTGGCCTCTCTGAAACGTCATGGGATGAGCCGCATCACCAGCCAGAGTAACAAGACCCCAGTTATTATCCCACTGATGCTCCGGGAGACTCGGGTCCCAGTTACGCAGCTTGGAGTACCAGACTTCCATGTCGTCGGGCATCCACTCGAAGACGCTCCGCCATGGATCAACAAATTGCTTCGCAAGCTGTTTTTGATGGGCAATGTGCTCAGCATCGGTGTTATTGTTGACGTAGTCGGTTGGCTCCGGGAAGGAAATGTAGTGGAAGAAGGTCCAGTTCTCGGGGTGGGCCTTGTCTTCGCCATCGTGGAGGCTGAGCCAGGCGCAGTAGCCGTTTGGATGGGGGGCAACTTGGTAGAGACGGTTATGCGGCGCCTGACGGAGATAAAGGGCGTGCTCCCGCGTGTGCTTTGTGAAACACATGGTTGATGCGAAGGCGATGGGTGTCACCTTGGCTTTCTCTTCGCCAAGGAGGAGGGTCCGAACGGTAGAGTGAGGTCCGTCGGTGGCGACGAGGAGGCATCCTGTGTCTTGGGTTCCGTCGGTGAAGTGGGCTGTTACTCTCTTGTTGTCGTCGGAGTAGATGATGTTGCTAATGGCTTTACCCCAATGGAGGTGGTCGTCCAGGCCGTCCATGAGCATGCGGCGGAACTTGTCGCGGCGGACGCGGTAGAACTTGGATGATTTAATCTCAGTGAGGAGTTCTCCGGTTTGCCCATTGATGAAGGGAAGTCTGTCGGTATCTTTGGTTGGGACATGGGGATCAACTTGGGTGCTTTCGAGTTGCTTTAGGGTTTGCTCTGGGACGAGGTATCGCAGTGGCTCGAGGCCCCAGTGCAGGCCCATGGTCCAGGTTTTCTCGCGAGGTGCATCTTCTTTTTCGTAAACGTCGAAAGGAATTCCTGCCTGGGGACTTGATGTTACATAACCACTCATTTGGTAAGGTATAGAAGGCATACCTTCTTCAGTCCTTGGGCGAGAGCCAGACCAGTCGAGCCTGGTGCGGTTAGCGACACACAATAGTCCACGAGATTAATGGAAGTAGTTACCTCCACCGATAATGAGAACCTTATTTGAACTGGGGAGATGTGGGCTAACTCCATTTCTGGGTACGTCTTCACTTGTTGCGGCGGTCATTGTGTCAAATCGAGACTACGGAAGAATCTTGGATAGGATAGAGAGGTGCACGACACGTAATGGCACAAGACAATATAAAAATAACCGTCTTCTCTAGAAAGATCCCCCAAACGTGATTGCGAGATCCGCAAGATTTTTCGTCAAACCCCGAATCAGACGGGATGCGCAATCTCCGGCGGTGGCCGATGTCGGGTTTCCCGGATCTCGGGTCTCACATGTCCATTCGAATCCCGTAGTTCGGTCCGAAGGGATCTCGCATCATCGCTCTCCGTAAAAACCACTGGATTATCCAATTCAGCAGGCATTCGTGATTGAATCTCCGTCACTTCAGGTATAGCCACCCGTAAAATCGTCTCCCAGGCCTTGTAGCGGGCTGACTGACAACACCACGAGGGTAGCAAGAATAATAAACAAGATGAATATGACAGGCCATTGACGCTAAGCATCGTATTTATGGAAAATTTCAAGCACACTCGTAAAGACTAAGCCCAATGAATTTCTCGTGATAGAGAGGCAATATCTTGAACTGCGGCAATCATGATTCCCTACCACATATTCTCGTCCCACCCCCAACCACCATTCACCATCCCCTCAAACATCTCATCCCCCATCCCCAACGTCAAATCCAAATACTCATCCACTCCGTCACCCCCCATTACACCATTTACACTCCCAATATCCGGTTGCGCAACAGGCGTATATACTGCATTCGCCGTCGGCGCAGCGTTCCTCTCCGAGTGATAGAACCCCGGGTCAATCTTTTGCATCTCGCGCACGTAGCGCGCCTTTGCCATAAGCCGCTTGATAGGTCTCCATAGGTTTCCCTTTTTCCCACTCTCCTTCATGTTCCATCTGTCGTGCACGGTGTTTACACATTGCCATGCGCGGTCGCGCTCGGGAGAGGGCGGCCGGGAGCAGATTTCTGAGAGGACGAACACGACCGCGTGCCACTGGATGTGAGTTCTGGAGTGCCATGTCCATTTTGAGATGTCCTTGCTTGTCAAGATGAGGCTAGATAATTCGAGGACTTCGATTGATGTTGAAAATAGCTGATCTCGCGTCGTGGTGTTCATGCTTGATGGGTAATCTGTCTTGTGCTTGACGGGGTAGTGCACCACCAACCATGTTCGCGCGATGATGAGACGCGCTACTGTTGACGAGAGAAGCATGAATGGTACTGTAGTGTCGCAGTGCCGTAGATATCGCTCCTCGAGTCGCTGCTTTAGATCTTCGACCACTGCTTCACGGTCTTTTAGGGCGCCATCTGTTGAAGCTTGGGCAGTGGGCGAGGCGTATCCAACCTTCCACCCGGCTCTCATGGCCTCGCACCGAATGAGGCAGAATGTCATTTCCGTGGCACTCTCTCGATCTGGAGGAGACTCTGACATCTGAGGGTTGATGTCGCTGTCGTTGATATTCAGAGGGAGTTTCGTGTCAAACATGCCCTCGTGAACAATCGGTTCGTAGCCGTGAAACTCTGAAGATCGCATGTCAAGTAGACAAATATGCCACCAGAGACGTCTCCGCAGTTCAGTGTCAAAAGGTTTAAGGCCAAAGGTACTTCCATCGCGATGAAGGCCCATCGCCTGAGCAATGTGAAAGATGAGAGATGTCAAAGACCACGTCGTCCGTGAATCATCTTCGTTCCGCAGAGCCGACAAGAAGAGCACAGCCGCTTGTAGCAGGATGATGCTTTGCGTGTTGAGAAGATTGGCCCGAGCCAGAGCCTGCTCGACGGCGAAGCGGTACTTTTCCAGAGCGCTGGCGCGTGTCGAGCCGAGCATGCTTAGACACTGGTCGGAATCCATGCTGATGACGGCAGAGTAGTAGATTGCGAAGAGAAGAGTCTCGGTGTTCTTGTTGAGCGAGTCGAGCGACACGATGGCATCCCAGTACATGCGACCTGTGGTGGGCATGTGGAAGATGTGCACCAGCGGGAGGACGTTTTCGCTAAAGACTGTCAAGAGGGCGACGGATTGGGGCAGCGGTGGGTGGTATGGAAGGAGCGAATGGCTGAGGGCTCGGAAGCCCAGGACGGCGGCGCTGGTTCCCAGGGGTGAAGCCATGTCGGACATGGAAGCGTCGGTAGGGACGTGGCTTTCGTCTTCGGAGACGGGGTCGTGGAGCATGTCTCGCAGTTCTTCGATCTGGACTCGAGTTAGGTGAGGATACACAGGGAATGTAGGAGATATCTCGCACCTCGTTGCCAAGATTCGCCCACAGAATGTTGCTGACGTAGTAACTCTTGTTCTCGTCTATCATTAGACGACCAAAGTGCTGGTCAATAGACGCCTCTGGGCTAGAGTGATTTGACGACGGAAGTTCCCCCCGGTCATGCGCCCCAACCTCTGTCGCAGGTGACTCTTGCTCAGCGACTGAAGTGCCACTCGTAGCGCCAGCAGCACCCGCATCGACCTGGCTCGCCAGCCGCTTGATGATACCCTCAAGTCTATGCAACCGATCGACGAGAGGGGCATCCAGCGTCTGACGAGGTCGTTTGGCCGCTCTTCCCCGACCAGCTGGGTATGTGCATTCGAGTTTGCATCGAACACAATTGGAGCAAGGCTGTTGACGATCGCATTTTACTTTGCGCTGGCGGCAGAAGACACAGCTGCGCGGATGGTTGCGAGCTGTTGGGGATGTGGCTGGAGGTTTGGAGGGCGTCGGGTCTTGGTCGGAGGGGGATGAGAGCCCGTGCAGGGCTGGGCTTAGTGTCGAGTCCATGAGGGCAATGGCGGGTGGAGAATGGGCGGTGGCATATGATGAGAAGAGAAAGATGACCGAGGCCGACGGGAGGACATCAGCAGCCTTGGCGATCTTCGGGAGATCCACCTTGGCGATACCGCTAGGATCGATGGATCTGGCAAATGGAATGCCGTGATTGCCTGGAATTATGGGGACGGAGACGAGACGGGAACAAGACGGAGGCGGGTAAGTTATGCGACTCCGATGGCGGCTTGGCAGTCTCGGGTAGGCTGGAGATTTCTGATGATGGACTTGAGGATGCCTGGATGGTCGTAATAAATCCAAGTACCCTTGGCATTTCGTGCAGTCACTGACAACTTGGCATCATGATTTTAATCATGACTATGAGAACCTGTTTTCGCGGGACTCTAACCCCAAGATTCAGAAGTCTCCAGCCCGCCCGACAATTCCAATCATTAACACCAAAATCGCACTCAAAATCATGGCTTCTCAATGCCCGCCAATTACTCCAGCACGGCCCAATCGGCAGACTCGCCAGTTCTTACGCCCGCGTCCAAGCTAGGAGGCCATACACAACACAAGTATGTAGTATTCTGGTCATCTGGCTCTGTGGCGATTTGAGCGCACAGCTGCTGTTCCCGTCGGAGGTGAAAGGACGTGAGGATGAGTCGGCACAAGTGGGCGCTCCGGCGTATGACCCTTGGAGGGCGGTGCGGCATCTCACCGTGGGTGTTGTAGCAAGCATCCCGACATACAAATGGTTAGTTCAATACTTGAATTATTGGCTATTTCTCACACGCATAGGTTCATGCTCCTCCAACGGAACTTTAACTTTGAATCAAAAGTCGCATCCATACTCACGAGAGTGGTGGTCCAGCAACTCGTCTACACGCCCGTCTTCAACACATACTTCTTCTCGATGCAATCCCTCCTATCTGGCGCATCCATTGACGACACTCTGGAGCGTCTTAGGCTCACTCTACCGACTAGTATCGTGAACGGCTGGAAGGTGTGGACGGGAGTCGCTTTGGTGAGTTTTACGGTGGTCCCGGCTCAGTTTAGGAGCGTGTTTTCGGGATGTGTTGCTGTGTGCTGGCAGTCGTATTTAAGCTGGATGAATCAGGCTGCTGCCGTGGTTGTGAGGACTGGACATGGGGCAGAAGAAGTTCAGCACACGACTTAGTGTAGGGGATGGGGAAGCTGTACATTATTCTAAGCACCTAGATGTGGCCTAGGGAACAAGGTGTGATCTTTTGTGGGTTCATCAGATGCTACTGTTGAACAATCTATGATGCTTTATGTACTGAAGAGCGGAGAAGTCATGTCAGATAGACAACCGTTTTATAGCTGGTTTTATACGAGTGATTCCCCTTCACCTAACCTCGAGTTTACACCTGAGCGGAATCCGATGCCACGCCACAGTCCCCTTCTGCGAATCCCTCCAATCCTGCGACTCGGGCAAAAGCGCAATATCAAAGTGCCACACGAGTTTTGCCAAAATGAGTCGCGTCTCCGCCGTAGTTAATCTGCACAATTTCAGCCTTCACTTCGGATCAAAATATCGGGCAGCACTCACTTGATTCCCAGGCATGTCCTTGGTCCATAGCTAAACGGGTGAAAAACCTCCAGACGGTCACCGCAGAAAGGGGAGCTTTCTCTTCGAGACTCGGGCAGCCAGCGCTCAGGGAGGAAGTCGTCAGGGCGGTGGAAGTTGTCAGGGGAGTGGTAGGCAGCGTGCTGGTGTACGCCGACAGTTGTGCCAGCAGGTACAGGCCGTCCGTCTATCACTGCACCACCGCCGGGGACTATCCTCCCAGCAGAGGATGGAGAAGGACAGTGAATCCTCAGCGACTCTTGCATGACAGCAGCCAAATAGGGAAGTGCACTAGCAGCCTCAGACGTGATCTTTTCATCAGTATCAAATGCACCTCGAATCTCCTTCTTCAGCAACTGGTACACTTCGGGGCTAGTCGTGAGCGAGTAGATACTGGTTGACAGCCACGTTGCAGTTGTGCCTGTGCCAGCACCAATGATGGTCGCTGCGTTGAGACGCATTTCAGTCGGTGACATGGCTTTTTCGTCGCGGAGCATGTAGCTGAGGAAGTCTTTTGCTTTGGTGTCCGTGGCGAGGCGGGCTTCAAACTTGGAGTTGATGACTTGGAAGTTTTGAAAAGGGGCTTTGGCTTTGGCTTTGGGGAGGAGGTAGTCCCGCCATTGGATGAGGCCGTAGGATTCCAGGGCTTGGCTCCTGGATAGTTGATTCCGTTAGCACTGGTCATGAAAATGAGGAAAGTTGGGTTTCTTACAGAACCTGTCCTTGGATGGAGTGCGTCAGGATCTCTAGCCATCTGCCCCCATTCCCTCTTTCCAGAGCCCCTTCTGGCTGGCTGCAGATGAGATCTGAGATGAGATCGAGGGTCGTCTGACACGGTCAGTAATGCACACCCATGTGGCAACTACTCACCATTTCAAAGTGCTTGTTAAGATCCACCGATTTACCAGACTGGAGCCTCAACTTCTCAACTAGAAGGTTCACATACTGAGCAATCTTTCCATCATGCTCCTTGATTGACTTCTCCGACAATGCAGGGGCAAGAACACGTCGAAGCCGCGAATGGTTCGCCTTGTCTGCGCTGAGGATCGCATGTGCGCCCTGTTCTTGGTCAACCGTTGCTATCTCGCCTCAGGTTTGCTACACGCACCTTGATTCCCGGTCTGCTAAACCCAGCTTGGCAGTTCTTTTCCATCTCCACTGCGCGCAGGCCGTAGATGGCCTTCCATGCTGTCTCGGTAGTGTAGGAGAGATGGTCGGGGGCCACTCGGACGACGTTTCCGTACTTCTGGTGCAGCTCGATGCTTTTCCAGACAAGTTGGCCGGTGATTCGGTAGTAGGTCCATACTAACTGGGTTGCGGCCCAGAGGCTGGGTCCGGGGTATGCACGGAGGGGATGGAACCAGATGTTGTAAATGATGCGGATGGAGACGGTCAAAAGGATCTATGATTGTAAGGATGGAAGTGAAGTTATCGCATCAAGTGAACTCACAATGCCAAAAATGGCTGTTGGGATCAGCAATGGGTTCGCCCCAATAGTCGAGAGGGCGTCTGTCCAAACGCGTTCAAGCAACATGATGGCGACGATCACTGCACACTGAAATTACATGGAATATTGTCCGGGTTGATCAGGGTGTAGCAGGGTAATTATTACGACCAACTTTTGCGATACAGATCCTCAGCGCAGTTGGTCGGCCGTTGGAAAATGTCGGAGTCCGAACGAGTGCCGGGCTCGGGATTGGAGGGAAGACAGTCAGCCATGTCCGGTTGTTGGTCGAAGATGACTGTGGGGCCTCAAAAACAACCATCCCTGCCTGGCCTGAGGATTTGAGGACGAGGAATGTGGCGTCGCCTCGGCACTTGGACTCGCCGTCTCGGCCGTCGCATAAGCTCAAGCGACACCGAAGCGTGGGTCCGTCATGGAGGACAGGACGAGATTATTCCCGGATCTTAATAAAGAGCCAGAAATTAAAGTGAACTTCCTCTTTCCGTACACATCATCGGTGGAAGTAAAAGTTGCTGCAACCATGAGTGAGCAGACTCTGATCGCACCCACGGGCGCAAACGGATACAGCCCGGAAAACACCATCAAGGAATCACCAAGTGATGTTGTCGATTTCGACGGCCCAGACGACCCCTACCATCCAGTCAACTGGCCTTTCCGCAAAAAGGTCATCACCACCATTCTGTATGGCCTGACGACATGCTGGATCACCTTTGCCTCGGCTGTTTACTCCGCCGCCATATACCCCGTGGCCAAGGAGTTTAGCGTCAGCACTGAAGTCTCCGCCGCGGGAGTCAGTTTGCTTGTTTTTGGCTTTGGACTTGGGCCGTTGGTTTGGGCACCTCTCAGTGAGCTCTACGGTCGGAAGTGGGTGGTCATTGTTGTAAGTCCCACGTGTCTTCTGTTGTGGTATGTCTGGATGTTTACACCAAGTAGCCATATTTCATCGCCGCCGTCTTCTCGTTTGGCACTGCCACCGCCAAAGATATCCAAACTGTCCTCATAACGCGGTTCTTCTCTGGACTCTTTGGCAGTGCACCCGTCACAAATACAGGTGGCGTCATGGCCGACATATGGGCCCCTCACCAGCGCGGCAACGCCATCGTCAGCTACGGAGTCACCATTGTAGGTGGGCCAACCCTGGGTCCTATCATCGGTGGCGCTCTGAGCTCGAGCTATCTCGGCTGGCGATGGACAGAGTACTTGACTGGTATTGTGATGATGGCCCAGGTTGTGATTGACGTGTTGGTGCTTGATGAGAGTTACCCATCGGTCTTACTCGTGTACAAGGCTCGGCGGTTGAGGCATGAGACCAAGAATTGGGCATTGCATGCCAAGGTGAGTTTACAGCCTACTAAACACTGTTGGTTAGTCGCTTACTGTTACAGCACGAGGAGTGGGATGTGTCGTTCAAAGAATTGTATCAGAAATATCTCATCCGGCCTTTTCAGATGCTAGGAACTCCAATCTGTTTCCTCATGTCTCTCTACGCATCGTTCGTTTACGGTAAGAATCTCACCATGAGTCAAAGGCCTTACTAACTATGAAGGAATTCTCTACGCAAACCTTGAGAGCTTCTCGATCGAGTTCCAAGAAGTCCGCGGCTGGGGACCTGTGGTGGGCAACCTTCCTTTCATCGCACTATTAATTGGCATCTTCTTCGCGGCAGCCATAAATATCTACAACAACAAGTACTACCGGCGAAGACTCAAAGAGAACGGCTTCAAGGCCGTTCCAGAAGCTAGACTTCCCCCCATGATGATTGGGGGTGTTGCCTTTACAGGTGGATTGTTCCTGTTTGCATGTGAGATACCATGAATGCTGTTGGCTTAGTTCCCGGTCGCTGACAGCAACAGGGACCTCATCAAAGCATCTAAACTACTGGCCGTCTATAATTGGCATCGGCTTAACAGGCCTTGGCTTCACTACCATCTTCCAGTCTGCGTTAAACTACCTCATCGACACATTTACCCGTTTCAGCGCCAGCGCAGTCGCTGCAAATACGTTTATGCGGTCGATGTTTGCCGGCGCGTTTCCTCTGTTCATCATCCCGATGTACCATAAACTTGGGGTGGACTGGGGAACCACCATCTTTGGGTGCATTGCTGCGGCGTTGGTGCCTGTTCCTTTCTTGTTCTTTACTTGGGGGAGGAGGATTAGAGAGAAGGGGCAGTGGAGCAAGCACAGCGTTTGATTCCTGCTGCAAGGTGTTTGTTGCTGTGGCGGGGATTACAATAGTAGACTCATTGTGTTGACCGTAGGGTTAGAGAAACTAGATTACATCATAGACTTGCAAACTAGAATGATCTGAATTTTTACTTCTTCCCTTTGCATTGGTAGAACTGCTTGTTGTAACTAAAACCCAAACCTCGTGAGTTTGCCGGGTTGAAATAATATTATGTCCTTTGTTCATCCGGCCTCGCCTTCAAGGGAATGTCTGAAAGGCTTGAGTGAAAAGTGTTATTATCCTCGTTTCCAGTAGGACGAAATCCATTATACACGGCTCAAAAACTTTCTTCGCCAGCCGGTAGACTAAATCCCCTTCAGCCATAGAGTTGCAATAACTGGGTCAATATCGAAAGCTGTCTAAAAAATAAATCCAACCTGATAATGATATTCGTCCAGGTTCTAGAAATACAAGGATGTCCTTTCCTCTCCGAGAATGGCCGCTGGCACACCAGATCAGGCCTTGAAAGAGGCGTTGTCGTATTAGGGTTATGTCTAGAGAAGAGTTGCTGCTGAAATACTTTGACGTGATGGCACTTGTCCGCCACCAGGGCAACGTGACCTGATATTGATATTATCCCATATCTATTTTCTCTATTGAAAAACCTAGCCAAGATTGTTCATCTACTTGAAAAAAAAAACCTCAATCGTGTTATGTTCTTGCGGTCACCTTTGAGCTATAGTTACCTATCAGGTGTACCGAACCGTGACTTGTCTGTCGTCAAACTATCGCTATACCACCCTCATATATGAAGGCACACAGCCTATTTACCTGATCGGAAACCCTCCCCGTCATATCATATCTCACCTGTCACGCTCCTTGGCTCTGAACCAACTGCATATCTTTTCCTTTACGAAGTGACAGCGCCGCAATCGAGCAAGGATTGGAAACCAATCAGCATCTAGGGTATGGTCGGTTAACTGCACAGGCAAGGTTTAAGACTGGGACAGCCAACCGGATGCGACTATTCACGGTGCAACCCCCAGGATTAGACCGACATCATACGTGCCCGCTCCTGTTGTCTCCGCTTTGGTCGGGCCACTGGATGTGATAAGACCGCGCGTCTTCTGCAGTGCGAATCCTTTCACAATTTCTTTTTCTTTTTCCACGGAATTGGCCTCATCACGGAGCTGAGCTAGCTGTTCAAGAAAGATCCTTACATCCGAAATGTCTAACCAACCCACTACGCCGCCAGGTGTCGGCACCGGTAGCAAATCCCCAAGCAAGAGCCCCCGATCGAACCCAATCCCCTCTCCGCCAGGAGAACTGGCTGCGGATCCGGTAGCGGTGCGGGTAAAAGCCCCAGTGAAACCAGAATGCGCCTTGAATTACGTGGCTGATCTGCTCAAGGACGATGAGGACGAGGCTGACGAGACTGACTCGGCCCTTGGCAGCGATGACGCGCAGGTAGCCTCGCGCTGAAATATCTTCGGCAATGCTGACGAAGAGGCTTTACGTACGGCAGCATTCCTATCAAATAAATAGGCTAGAGAGACGGGGCGGAGTGGTTGTACCGAGTCAATTTGGATATATGGAGCAATCAAAGTGTACTGTTTCTGTAGGGTAGGTCAACAAGACTGATCATCGAGACCGCTACACCAAAAGCGGCGATGCTTCCTTGACGTGCTAAGCAGACCCTCAGATTGTATCTTGTAACAGGGACATGAAAAGTTTTACTTAAAGTGACTACCTCGCAGGAAGATCCTAATATTGCTCAAGTTCTATAGAAATATTCGTGTTATTTTACACTATTCCACCACAAATTCAAGAGCCACAGCCCGAATTCTTACTTCAAGGTCCAATTTTAATTATCGATGAAAAGCTGTCCATAATTAGAATCAACGTGAGGAAGCCCCACTGACAACAGTTTCCCCCTCTGATCCTAGTTTCGCTGGTACTCTTGACCGATCCTGGGCTACGGGAATGCGGATCTGGGGTCGGGATCCGCTCTCTAGTCCGAGGGCGCACGGCCGATCCCGGGCCGGGCCGGGGCTCGGAATTGGAAGTCGGAGCTGGATTGGCCCACGTCATAGCGTTCACAAGTCGGACTCGATCCTGATGGGCAAGGAAGTTCGGATAAGAGAGGGAAAATATGCATGTGTGGCCGATAAAACAGTCATTGGCATTGACTGCCCGCCATCTATATCTGTAACTGTTTCTTGTTGGATGCGACTTGCAGCATCCCCTCCAGTACACGACTCCTCAATTCTTCCAGTTCTCGCAATGGCAGTCCCCGAATACACCGAAGCGTCTACCATGGACGACTTGACCAAGAAACTTGCAGGACAAGTCCACGCCCTCGACAAGTACCTCCGCCTCAGCGGACACAAGCTCCCCTCCTTCGACAGAGACACCCCATCCGTTGTCGTCCCCAATGACGCCCCAGAGTCTGTCCACTTTGTAAGAGAGCACATCATGAACTACGCCCTCCAGATATTTCAACTTGCAGCCGGACCAAGCGATTACCTGGCCAATCTCCAGACCGGTGTAGGTTCTTAGTCGACAGTTGCCGTCAGCCGAGACCTTGCTAATGAATAAACCAGTATCACTACGTCGCTTGCCTCCAGTGGCTTTGCACGTTCAAGATCTTTGATCTTGTTCCGCTAGAGGAGAAAATCTCCTACGCTGAACTGGCCCGTGAAGCTCAGGTTTCCGAGTCACGGCTCAAGAGCGTAGCTCGAATGGCCATGACAAACGGGCTCTTTGTAGAGTCACCCGCCGAACATATCGCTCACTCCGCAACCTCAGCTCTGCTGCGAACAAGCGAAAACTTTAGCGACTGGGCTATTTTCATGTGCGACATCTCAGCTCCCACTGCTGCGGGCATGGTTGAAGCTCACAAGAGATGGCCCGACGGCATTGACAAAACACACACGGCTTACAATGTTGCGTTCGACACGGATGTTCCGTTTTTCCAACACCTCAAGCAGCTTCCAGAAAGACAGAAGCACTTTGCGGGATACATGAGGAACGTGGCTTCCAGCCGCGGAACTCATCTGAAGCATCTGGTGAATGGATTCGACTGGGCAGGGCTTGGAAAAGCCGTTGTAGTTGATGTAAGATGGTTCTTTACTTTCACTTTCAACCTGTGCTAATTATTCATGTTTCAAGGTCGGAGGCTCTACTGGCCACAGCAGCGTCGCGCTTGCGAACTGCTTCCCGCAGCTGGACTTTGTCGTCCAGGATCTGGCTTCGGTTGTTCCCGGAGGAGAACAGCATGTAGCCTCCCTCGCGGACGCCAACTTGGCAGACCGAATCAAGTTCCAGGCTCACAACTTCTTTGAGCAGCAACCCGTCACTGACGCGGATGTATACCTGCTACGAATGATTCTTCACGACTGGCCATTCGAAGATTCGGTTCAGATTCTCAAGAATATTGTGCCGGCTCTGAAGAGAGGGTCTCGGATTCTCATCATGGATACTGTTCTGCCTGTTCCTGGGTCGGTACCCGCTGCTAAGGAGCGGCTACTTCGCGTTCGAGACTTGACAATGATGCAAGTCTTTAACAGTCTTGAGCGTGGAATTGAAGATTGGAAGGCAATTTTTACAAAGGTGGATTCGAGACTAGAGGTGCACAGCGTTTCTCACCCTCCTGGCTCGAACTTGTCACTGATTGAGCTTGTGCTGTTGGATGAGTGAGGTTGCTTCTGGAGGTAATAAGTCTGATAGGCATTGCAACTTCCTTGGTTGGTAACTGTTCAGTGTTTCCTATCAATCAAGAGAAGTCCGAGTACAAATGGCATCGATTTTTTGGACAATCCAACAACTTGTTACTGAAAGGGGGTTTCAATGTCTTCAATGAGTAAGATGAATTGTACTTGGATCTATCTCCTCATGTATCTTATCTTCTGTGCGTTGTGGATGCTCCATCGGGATTTCGAGGGCAGATATTAAGCATTTGAAGTAACATTATCTGACAAATGGCAGCAAGAAATCTCTTATCGTCCTTCGCATTAAGATTTGGATAATACGTGTCTCCAGGCGGCAAATAACCTCATTTCTACGCCACTGGGCTGCTTTCCTCAGGTATGGTGCTTCATCAAATAACCTCAATTTAATAGTGAACTAATAACCATAATCATGCAGCCTCCGCAACAGTTTCCCCATTTACTATAATATCTTGAACAAGGCCAATCGTCATCCTACCACAGGTCAGGATATCAATTCATCTTTGAATCGAGAGACTTACCTGCTTCTCTTCGTATCTGCAAACTCCTCATGATCAGGCGCGATACGCTCCTTAAAATAAGGGTCCGCCTTCATCCGCACAAAGTCCTCCACATCATGAAACATGATTTGAATGATGGCATCGTAATCAGCTGTATTGGCGAACTGTGGGCCGGCGATCAGAGCCATCTTGCTCCGAGTTGATGACGAGTTGTGCGTCTGCACAAGATATCAATCTCATTAAACTTGAATGCCGAGGGAAAGAAAAGCTGGAAAAATTCCTCACCATCGTCCAACGTTTGATGCCATACTGTACCATAAGATCCTGGGCCAGCGGGGCATGGGTATTGACCATATAATCACGATACGCCTCGTCACTAAGGCCGGGCTTTTTGAAACCACATATCGTCAGGCAAAGAAGCTGTTTGGAAGGTGACTGAGCCATGGTAGATCGTGGGGGCTCTCCAGAAGGGGTGAGAAGATACCCGTTGGGCCGGTTGGTACAATCGCGAGGGACTTAAAAGCCACGTTACGTTACAACGACAGGTCGCAATTGATTTATAAATCCAACGGAAATGGCGGCCAAAGAGGACCTCGGGACTCGTCCGGAGCTTGAGTGCTTTGTTGGTTCCTTATCAACAACTCGGTCCTCAGCGGGATCTTCGGACCTCGTCGGTGATCTCGGCCGTCACCCCCATCTAACGCCGGGAAAATGATCGGCAAAGACGACCAGAACCTGGAGGACCTGGGTAGACCCTGTAGCTGATGGCGACTTAATCAGGCACCGATTACGAATTGCTCACTGGACTTGATTGCTCCGCCACTGTTGTAGATGCATATATATCTGCGACACATCTTATACTCAGCAATCAATGACAGCATTAACTGCTCTTCTCAACTTTGACAACATCCAACTGTCTACAATGTCTTCAACCGACATCTACGTTTTCGGGGACCAGACGCTCCCCGTTCTGGACAGCTTACAAGGGTTGCTCCTCATCCGCGACAACGCCATCTTGAAGCGATTTCTTGATGAGGCCTACCTAACCGTTCGGCGAGAGATATCGAATCTACCTGCAACAGAGAGCAGCAGCTTTCCACAGGCAGAGACACTTGGCTTGGCACTGGAGGCTCTACGACGGGGGCAGCACAGCACAGCCCTTGACAGCGCCCTCTTGTGTATCTACGAGATTGGTTACTACATTGAGTAAGTTCAGAACAAGTATTTGAACAGAAGGAGAGTGCTGAGTCAGGAAAGCTTCATCGCCAAAAGACAAATCCAGCACCCTCCGGTGTCATCGTGCCTTCTTGGATTCTGCACGGGGTCCTTTGCCGCTGCTGCCATTAGCTGCTCACAAACAATCTTCGACATTGTTCGTGTAGGTTGTCAAGCAGTCATTGTTACCTTTCGGGTTGGTATCCATGTGCAACGAAGAGCATCACTTCTTGGTTTCCCGAATCGCAGCAGTTGGTCGAGGGTGTTGTCTGCAACCCAAGAGGACGAAGGACAGCGAGCTATAGCAGATTTTTGCAAAGACACTGTGAGTTGCATCTCTAATTAAAAGCACGGAATTAGGATATCGGCTGACGGTGACCTTAGTGTCTCCCTCCGTCGTCGCAACCATACATTGGCGCCGTTGGGCCAAACACTCTCACAATCAGCGGGCCGCCCAGTGTCCTCGACCAACTGCTCTTGTCCCCGGGCTTCTCCGACAAGAAGTCTTTTTCGATACCCATTTTTGGTCCTTATCACTGTTCAAGAGGGTACACGGAGTCAGACCTTGACGATGTTGTGGCCTCGGTGCTGCGGGGGGTTGAACATCTGGGTCGGGTCGTCAAGATTCCCAACCTCTCATGCGCCTCTGGTTCCATCCTTGACGAATCCACCTACGAAGGTCTGTTGCGAGCCTCCATAGCCAGTGTTCTGGCCCAACAAATCCGCATCGACAAGGTGATCGAGGGTTTGTCTCAATTCATCTCGGACGAGCACTACGCAACCTTTGTCCCAGTGAACACTCAAATAGCCCAGGGCCTGGCAGCGTCCTTGGCCCGACAAGGAAAGAATGTGAAGATGGACACGGCTCCCAACAACAGGTCGACTGACCATCTGGATGCCCCCCATGACTCGTCCCATATTGCCATTATTGGATTCAGTGGCCGATTCCCCGAGGCCGACAACCTCAACGAGTTCTGGGACCTACTTCAGAAAGGCCTGGATGCTCACAAGACAGTCCCCCCAGATCGCTTCGACGCTGCAAAACACTACGACCCAAGCGGTCAGAAGCGAAACACAAACCGAGTCCTCAGCGGCTGCTGGCTGAAAGAACCCGGCCTTTTCGACGCGAGGTTCTTCCGCATGTCACCTCGAGAAGCTTGCCAGGCAGACCCAGCACAGAGACTGGCCCTGCTGACCGCCTACGAAGCCATAGAGATGGCCGGGTTCGTTCCAGACCGAACGGCTTCCACCCAGAGGCATCGCGTCGGTGTCTTTTACGGGACAACCAGTGACGACTGGAGAGAAGTAAACAGTGGCCAGGATATCGACACATACTTCATCCCTGGCGGGAACCGGGCCTTTATCCCCGGCCGGATCAACTACTTCTTCAAGTTCAGCGGGCCGAGTATCTCTGTTGACACGGCCTGTTCGTCTAGTCTTGCCGCTATAAACCTCGCCATCACCTCTCTACTCGAGCGCAACTGCGACACAGCTATCGCTGGGGGCACCAACGTCATGACCAACCCGGATAACTTTGCTGGCCTTGATCGGGGACACTTCTTGTGCAAGGACGGCAACTGCAAGACCTTTGATAATGAAGCGGATGGGTATTGCCGTGCAGACGGTGTTGGAACCGTGATTCTCAAGCGACTACCTGATGCGATCGCGGACAAAGATCCCATCTTTGGAGTCATCCTTGGGGCTCACACCAATCATTCGGCGGAAGCGGTTTCCATTACGAGGCCTCTGGCTGACGCTCAGGAGTACCTGTTCAAGAAGCTTCTCAACGAATCGGGAGTCAGGTCGCATGATGTCAGCTACATCGAGATGCATGGGACTGGGACGCAGGCCGGTGATGCCGTCGAGATGAAGTCTGTCATCAACGCATTCGCGAGTGACTACTGCCGGACAACAAACCAGAGCCTGCATCTGGGATCAGTTAAATGTAATGTCGGGCATGGAGAATCTGCTTCTGGTGTCACGGCGCTTATCAAGGTCCTGTTGATGATGCGAAAGGGCAGGATTCCCCCTCATTGTGGCATCAAAGGAACTATCAACCATGGGTTCCCCACTGACCTGGACCGCCGTGGCATTAGGGTCGCCTTTAAGGAGACGGACTGGAGTCGACCACTTAACGGCAAGCGAAGGGTCTTTGTCAACAACTTCTCCGCTGCTGGTGGAAACACTGCATTGCTCCTCGAGGATGCTCCCGTTGAGACCCGCCCTGAGGTTGAAGATCCGAGAACAAGCCAGACAGTGGCCATATCTGCTCGTTCGGCCAAGTCTCTCAAGAAAAACCTGCTCGCCATGGCAGATTTTATTGGCGATTCTACTTCCAAGGAGATGCTCTCACAGCTCTCCTACACGACAACTGCTCGACGCATTCACCACAGTTACCGGGTCGCCACATTGACAACCGATTTGCAGCAACTGAAACGCTTTTTGCTCGAAATTGCTGCCGGTGAAGACGTGAGACCAGTTCCATCAAAGGAGCCCAGAGTTGGTTTCCTATTCACTGGCCAGGGAGCTCAGTATACCGCCATGGGTCGCGATCTATACCTCCACGTCTCTTCATTCCGATCAGATATTTACGACTTTGACTGCATTGCGAGGACTCACGGCCTGTCTTCCGTGCTACCACTGGTAGATGGGACTGCCAAGATTGAGGAACTCTCTCCGACCGTCATTCAGATGGGAACCTGCATCATTCAGCTTGCTCTGGCTCGTCTGTGGACGAATCTCGGAGTGAAGCCACAATACGTCCTGGGTCACAGTCTAGGGGAGTATGCCGCCCTTGGCATCGCTGGCGCTCTCAGCATTAGCGATACGATCTATCTCTGTGGCCGCCGTGCAGCTCTAATCGAGAGCGGCTGTACGGAAGATACGCACGGCATGGTGGCAGTCAAGGCATCCAAGGACCGCCTGGCACAAGCCATCACCAAGAACCCATCTGTCGAAGTCGCCTGTGTCAATGGACTTGAAGACACGGTGTTGAGTGGTCCAAATGCCGCTATTGACACAGTCTGTCAGGAGCTTACCGGCCTTGGCCTCAAGTTCACAAAGCTGGTTGTTCCGTTCGCTTTCCACTCTTCCCAGGTTGATCCGATTCTGGATGAACTTGAGGATATTGCTCGGCATGTTACATTCAACCCTGCAGTTCTTCCGGTTGTATCTACACTTTTCGGCACCGTCATCAACGCTGGTGAAGTCATCGGACCAGAGTACATCAGAAGACACTGCCGCGAGCCTGTCGACTTCCTGGGTGCCGTTCAAGCGGCTCAACTGGACAACATCATTCAGCCCGGCAATATATCCATCGAGATTGGCGCTCATCCTATTCTTACAAGGCTCATTAAGGGTATCCCTGGATCTGAATTGCGGGCTAGCTGTCTGTCGCTCCGCCGGAATGAAGAGCCGCTCAAGACGCTTGCCGAATCTTTGACCGCGCTTCACCTGGTAGGTGTGGCTATCAACTGGGACGGCTTTCATCACGATTTTGCCTCTTGCCAAAAGGTCCTCGATATTCCCAGTTATCGTTGGGACCTTGAGAGATTCTGGATCCAGTATGAAGGTGACTGGTGTTTGACCAAGGGATCCAGGGCTGAGGCTGAACCACCTGTTGTGGTGAAAGAAACAGCCAGGCTGAGTGATTCCGTTCACGAGATCATCGAACAGACTGCAGATGAGAGTCACTCTTGGATAGTGACGCAGTCAGATCTCCATCATCCCGCTCTTCTTCGAGTAGTGCAAGATCATAGAGTCAAAGGCTTGATTCTCTGCCCGTCTGTAAGTCTACAACAATTGCCCTTTGGATGACTTTGACTAACATGTGATAGTCTTTGTACGCGGATATTGCTTTCACTCTGGGGAAAATTGCAATTGAAAAGCGACCAGAAGAACAAGGCTACGCCCCTGACGTGTGCAACATGGTGGTCGAGAAGGCGCTCATCGTTCAGGCGAATGGTCCTCAATTGCTTCGAGCGAGCCTATCCGTCGATTGGAGCTCTCAACAAGGCAGGATGGAGTTCTACAGCGTTGATGGGAAGGGCTCACGGACGACCCTTCACGCGAAATGCAACATCCGGCTTCAGCAACCTCAAGTCTGGCGAGGAAATTGGCTGCGCAACGGGTATCTGATTCGACGAAGTATCGACAATCTTGTCCAAGGCGTGGAAGCTGGGTCAACGCATAAGATCCGCCGTGGGATGGCCTACAAGCTGTTCTCATCCGTCGTCAAGTACGGCCCGGGCTATCAAGGCATGCAAGAGGTCGTCTTCGACAGCGAAGGCCTCGAAGCAACAGCCAAGGTTCGACTGCAGCCTGTCGAAGGAAAGTTTGCTCTCAACCCATTTTGGTGCGACAGCTTTGGACACCTCACGGGCTTTATGATGCATTCCAACGACGTCCTGGACTTGTCAGAACATGCATACATCAACCATGGGTGGCAATTTATGCGATGTGCCGAGGCTTTCTCGCCCGATGCCGATTACAGAACATATGTCAAGATGCAGCGGGTCGGCAAGGATGATTCGGCGTACTCGGGGGATGTGTACGTGTTGAGAGACGATGAGATCGTCGCACTCTATGGAGGCGTGACGTTCAACAAGGTTTCTCGAAGAGTTCTGGATATGCTTTTGCCCTCGCCAGGTAAGCCAGCGACAGCCAAGTTGAGAGAATCACCGAAAAGGCCAAGTGCAGTGTCACTTCCGTCGTCGGATACTGTCAGGTTCTCACCAGCACCCGCTGGCAACAAACAACGCCCCATTCCGGTTTCTCCTTTTGACCAGGCTCTTCAGGTCATCTGCAGTGAGATCGGCGTCGACCAGTCCAGGCTTACAGAAGATGCCGAATTCGCCAACTATGGAGTAGACTCTCTCATGTCTCTGACGATCCTTGGTACCTTTCGCGAATCACTCAACCTGGACGTCCCTTCATCCTTGTTCGACGACTGCCCTTCCGTGAAGGCACTCAGGGGGTACCTCTGTGCATCCGTTAGTAGCGGAGACGAACTCGCGGACGACAGCTCAACTCCCGGTGAAACCGAGACCACGAATGCCACGACTCCCAGTCTCGGAGAAGAGGCTCCAAAGGGTTTGACTCTGGAAGGTGCTGAAGCTTCTATCGGTCTTCTGCTGGCTATTGTTGCGGACGAAATTGGCGTCAGCACCAAGGACCTGTCAAAGGCAGAGGACCTGGCCGAGCTTGGTGTAGATTCTCTCGTGTCACTCACCATCCTCGGTCGAGCCCGCGAAGAGCTCGACATTGACCTCCCACAGGATCTGCTTTTGAAGTATCCGCGACTGTCGGATCTTAAGACTGCACTGCATGACATTCTTGGACCCAAGGATCCACTTGAGAACGGCAAGAAAACACATCCACCCGCTACCTCGGTCATCTTGCAAGGGAGAAAGAGTAGCCAGAAGTGTCTGTTCCTCTTTCCGGATGGCTCTGGCTCATCAACATCCTACATGGGGTTGCCGACAATCTCGTCTAGCCTGTGTGTTTACGGCCTGGACTGTCCCTACGTGAGGAACCCTCAGGATCTTAAATGCGGTCTTCAGGATCTCACCTCCTCCTACCTTGCAGAAATCCGTCGCCGTCAGCCAACAGGTCCGTATAACCTCGCCGGTTGGTCAGCAGGCGGAATAGCGGCCTACGATGCCGCGCAACAACTTGTCCGCCAAGGTGAGACAGTCGAACAACTCATCTTGCTGGACTCGCCAAATCCTATTGGGCTTGGAAAGCTTCCGCCGCGGTTCTACAAGTTCCTCGAAGGGGCCGGTGTCTTTGGAACTGGGAAGGGCCAGAGTGCCCCGAAATGGCTCATCCAGCACTTCTTGGCCTTCATCGACGCCTTGGATCAGTACAAACCCGTTCCGTTTTCTCCGAGAGGTGCTGTCCCCAAGACGACTCTCATTTGGGCCAAGGATGGAGTTTGCAGTAAGCCGACAGATGTGAGACCGGAGCCGCAGGATGATGATCCGAAGGAGATAACGTGGCTGCTGGAGAACAGGACAAATCTCGGGCCTAATGGCTGGGATCAGTTGCTGGGCGAGGAAAACGTCGACATTGCGTGTGTTGCAGGTGCGAATCACTTTTCGATGGTGAGGGAGCCGAGGGCGGCTCAGCTTGTGGAGATTATGCGGAACGCTCTGAACTTGTGAATAGTGGCGGTGGGTAGTTTTCCTTTCCTCTAGCATAGCACCTGTTGAAATATTTTATTGGTCATAGATTAATTGAGTAGAAATCGACTCGATCTGTTACAAATAGACGTACACCAGCAAAGGGGCCATCCAGGATGTAATGACAATGCACAGCAACCGATCCACCTCACACCCGACGACCTCGCATGATCTCCTGATCACGTAAAAGCTGTGCACAGGGCGTGGATGACAACCTGCACCTGAAATAACCAGCCCTGGAGGTTTCTAGCACCAACGGGTCACTCCACTGCACTCCTCTGTCATTGCAGGCTCAATGGCCAACTCTGATTGGCTGCTTCAGTGACTGGCGCTTCGACATTCCGCCCGTGGACGATAGCAACGGCTCCAGCAGCCAGCCGTTCGACAGTTTGTCATGGAGACTATCGAACATGCCGTCTTCAACCCAAGATGTGTTTAACGAAATATTTATCCATAGTTATCCGCGACTACCCATGCTCTGTCCCAAGCACTGGCCCGCTGCTCGGATGTCTCAGTGTCGAATCTACCAAGACCGCTACTCATAGGCGACAGACTACAGCAATGATTCTAGAACTATTAATGGCCATCGTGAGAATAATGAAAATATTACCTGTTCCAGCAAATGAGGAGTCTTGAATGTCAATAAGAATATGCACTGGAGATGGGATAACGGCAACATTTTCAAATAATAAACCGGGACAGAGGGCACGTCCAAATTTCACACTGAAATAGCAATCACTTTATCATTGATTGCTATCCATGCTCAAGTATCCTCATCAGTATCTCTCAAAGCCTTGGAAATCGCCTGCAACCCGCCCTCCAGCTCATCCCTGGTAGGCCACCCATAACCAAGCCGGAAGAACGAATCCGGGAGCTCAAACCAGTGTCCAGGTCCAACATACGTCCCATACTTGAGTAGAAGCCTGTCATAAAACGCCTTCCACCCTCCGGCAGGCTCTTTCTTGATTCGCGGGAAGCAGACAACTCCCCCGGAAGGCTTCACCCATTCGAGAAAATCTTCCTGGTTGATCCAAACCTCGACAATGTCAAGACGGGCTCGCATCTCCTTGGTCCTCTCCGTCAGAATCTGGTCCCGCTTTGACAGAACCTGCTCGGCGATCCACTCGTCGATGACGCTGCCACTGATGCTGATCTGCTCTTTGGCAGCCAGGAAAGTCTCCTGAAGCTGCTTATTCCGAGTGATGAGCCATCCAACTCGAATGCCAGGAATGCCAAATGACTTGGAGAGAGAGCACACGCTGATGACGTGGTCTGCGAGCGACGCGGCAACTGGGAGCTTGGTGCCATATGCAATATCGCGGTAGGTTTCATCCACAAGAAGTAGGCAGCTTTTCTCCTTGGTGATGGCGATGAGTCGGTCGAGGGAAGCTCGGGACAGGGTAGTGCCGGTAGGGTTATGAGGGCAAGTCACCGAAACGATTCTAGTAGTAGACTTGATAGCAGCCTCGATGGCGTCAATGTCCGGTTGAAACCCAGACTCGAACGAAAGGTCGGCGAAGGTGATGTCGCAGCCAATGGCCTTGGGCGTTTCCAGGTTAGTAGCGTAGTTTGGCCTGGTCACAACAAGGTGGTTGGGCTCAGAGTTGGCGTGATGGCCAAGTTGCGAGGTTGAGATGATGAACAAAGCTCCCGCGGCCCCGCCGGTTATGAGCACCGAGTCTTTGTCGACGCCCGCATCCTGAGCGATGAGCTCTCGTAGACGAGAATTGCCCTTGTGCTCGTTGTAGAGCAGGGTAAGGTTGGGGACTTGCAGGCCGAGTGACTCCAAGGACTGATCTGTGACGGAGCTTTCGGAGAGGTTGTACTTGATCTTGTCGTACCCGTATTCCTCGGGAGACTCGATCTCGATGGGCATGCGAGCGTACTTCATTTTGGCAGAATGGAGGGAAGTCGGGTAAATGGATGTATGGAGTGTGGTTATGCAAAGTTTGATGCCCAAATCGAGTTGATAGCATCATGTTCTTTATAGTAATTATCTCCTCCAAGAGTCCAGTCCTCCACCCCGCATTTGAACTTCGCTTCTGCTTTCCGTCCGAGTACAGTGGAATGCCGGTTCCACATTCCATCCTGGTCAATACTGGCGCTACGAAGTTCCCATTTGAGCTCCACTCCATGGCGGGCGATATTGCAGAGGCTCGTGTCAGGTGGAAGCATGAGGATGAATCTCAAAGGAACGATACACAAATATATATATGAACATGACCATCGACTATTCTTCTATTCATTGTGGGAGCGCGACAATCAACATCTTTAGTCCTTCTCATCCCATTCTTGGACACCAATCTCTCCCCGCGAACTCCCTGGCCTTGAACGCCCCCATCATGGCAGCCAAAACGCTCAACCTCACCAATGCCAGCATACGCGACCTACAAGATGCCCTCACATCTGGCAGTATCACAAGCGTCGACCTCGTCGCCCTTTATCTGCGACGAATCGGCATCTACGACACCAGGGGCCCCTCCCTCAACTCTATCTGCATCTTAAACTCCAAGGTTTTCGAAGAAGCCCAGGCCTCTGATGATTACCGAGCCTCGGGTCAACCTCTCCGTCCACTAGAAGGAATCCCATTCACCGTCAAGGATAGCTTCCAAGTCACGGGCATGATAGTCTCCGCCGGCTCGCCCGCGTTCCACGACCTCGTTTCCCCTTCCGACGCTGCCATCGTCGAGTTCCTCAGGGCAGCCGGGGCAATCATCCTTGGAAGAACCAATATGCCGGCAATGGCAGACGGGGGGATCCAGCGAGGACTTTACGGAAGGGCCGAGAGCCCCTATAACCTGCTGTATTCCACCACGGCGTACGCGTCCGGGTCGTCCAACGGCTGTGGCACCTCCACGGCAGCTTGCTTTGCGACCTTTGGCTTTGCAGGCGAGACTGTGAGTTCTGGGCGCTCGCCGGCTTCGAACAACGCGCTGGTTGGGTATTCGCCATCGCGGGGGGTCATCCCTAATAGAGGCCAGTGGCCGCTTTATCCGACTTGCGATGTCATCGTCCCGCATACGAGATCTGTGGGGGACCTGTTTGACGTGTTGAATGTTATTGTCAGAGACGATGGCAAAGCTTCCGACGGTATCGACTTTTGGCGGAATCAGCCTTTCGTCCCCATTCCACGGTCATCCGTTCTGCGACCCTCCGACTATAGAAGTCTGGAGCAGTCCGACGCCCTCCGAGGAGTACGCATCGCCGTTCCACGCTGCTTTCTGGGCCAAGATGAGAGTCTCGCGCATGTCTGCAGCGAGTCTGTACTGGAGCTGTGGAACCAAGCGCAGGTCGATTTGGAGGCTCTGGGCGCGACTCTTGTGCTTACAGACTTCCCGGTCTTGGAGCAGTACACCAAGAAAGACTTTCCAGGCCAGGGAGCAAACGTTCCCGGGATGGAGGACAGTTGGCAGGCCATTGAGCGTTGCACATTAATCGCCACGGCCTGGGATGACTTCCTGCGTGCCATACAACACCCCAAGTACCCCAACTTCACCCACGCCGATCCTGAAAAGATTCACCCGCACATCGCGCCCATGGATGACCCGTCGCAGCACTCTGAAGCTCAGAACCAAGTCAGATACTCGGATATGATTGAAGAAGTTCGTGTTCGACAAGGCACCATCAACGACTTTCCTGGGTGCGAAAAGTCGCTAAAAGCGCTCGAGGCCATGAGGAAACACTTCTTTGACGATTGGATGGATGAGAATGGCTTTGATCTGGTGGCGTTTCCGACCAACGGGGATGTTCCCTATGCGGACGCCGACGAGAGTTATGGATCCATGATTCGTGCCCTCCAGGATGGTATCAAGTACGCTAACGGCGGCAGGGCTCTTAAGCACCTTGGTATCCCTTGTATCACGTTGCCCATGGGGAATATGAAGGACAAGGGGATGCCTGTCGGGTTGACTTTCGGTGCCAAAGGCTGGGATGACTCCCGGATGTTGCGGTGCGCGTTCGCTTATGAGAATGGGTCGAAACGCCGAGTCTCTCCTCCACTCGCACCGCCTCTGCCCTCGGACGAGATTGTTATTGATGGTGACGCAGTCTCGTACTCTCCAACAAGTCCTGCTCTAACTGTCGAGTCTGTGTCGTGGAATCTCAAGGAGACTTCTGAAGAAGTGCGCAGCGACATCCTGGCTATCGGCACTGTCGAATTGTCAGACGCTTCCGTTTCCATTACTTCGATAGTGGCCATTGTCAACGGTAAAGATTACCCTGTTGCTCTTGAAGGTAACAGGTGGACTCTGAAAGACCGTCTCACTAGGCCAAAGCGAAATGAGCGGTTCCCGACCATAGCGCCTGTGCCGAAAGATCAGTTTCTGGTGATTATAAAAGCAAAGTTGTCGAATCACAGGTCTGCAGCCGTCATGTTTCTGGATGGAGAGGGGATTTGGTAAGGAGGTCTCTTATCATGCTACATAGTCATATTGTTATCCCTTTCTGTCCCTTTTCTCAGCATTAACACAAGAGAGCACACATCGCCAAGTCGGTCATTGTACGCCTAGGACTCCAAATTCCGTCGCACTCCCCGTTGGGCCCGTTCATCCGGCCCCAGCCATGTTTAATTATGGTCAACACGGTTGCGCAATTCCCGAACCTGGATCCAGGTTGTTTCAGGATGTCAGCTAGGAGATCTTGGAAGAAGGACTGTTGATCTGGATCCGCCATTGATCCTGCTACGCAAGTCGGCCAGACCAAGCCTCGGAGGGACAGGCCCGGTGGCATTTGGCGTATGGATTCGATGACTTGCGAAACGGCGTCGCGGGTAGTCGTGGGAGGTGTGAGACCTGCTTGGACGGCGAGAGCGGATATCTGAACGAGCGCTGACTTTGCAAAGACTTGAGTGACTGAGCAGGTCACAGCAGAGGAGCCCTTTCCAATGTTATTTCAAGGAGGACATAAGTAGAAACCATTCTTACCTCTGAATAGTCAGCATCCATGGCTCTCAGGCCCGCGCAAACCCGCTCTGCAAGCTCATCAATTGCCATCTGAAGCCCATCACTGCTCAAACTCCCAAGCTGTGACTCAACCGTGGCGACATCCCCGATAATCATCATGGCCCAGTTCTGGCATCCCATGACACAAGACATGTCTATTCCCGGCAACGACAGCCATTCGCGGTAGGGCAGCTGTGGCGAACAACCTTTAGAGACACAGGCCAAGATATCAAACCACAGCGAGTTGGCGAGCAAGAAGTTCTTAGCCGCAACTACGGCTTCGAATGAATCGGCGTCCTTCTGGCTGACTTGCGTGGAGGATGTCAGGTCCTTTAGGATGGTCTCTAGAAACGTGAGATGAGGCACCCAGTTGCTGACGCCACCTTGGAAAATCTGTGCGCAACTTAGTTACTGGACCAGAGAAAAAGGGGGGTTGAAATTACCTGGAAACTGATCAAGTTCAATGCACTGGCGACAAATTCTAACCAGTCCTCTGGGTGGTCAAGCAACCCAGTCTCCTGCTGAACCGATAACGCTCGCCGTAACCCCTGCAGCGCATTGCTGTGATGCTGCAGCAGTTTCTCTTCCTGGTTTTCGGAACGCCTCGATGAGGGAACATGCCTTTTATACAATGTCGACAATGTCAGTGTTGCATCTCGGAGGGGGCCACTTCGAGTCAACAGCCAGACGAGCCACCCGCGGCCACCGAGATCAGGTCGATCGATGTAGTATGGGTACTGAAGCGGAAAGATGTAGTCGAGGTAATAGGCGAAGCTGTATGCTTCCTGAATGGACATGTAAGGGTCAGCCACGGCGGGGGCTCTATCGCTCAGGGTCGCTGGAGGTGCGGGAGGTGCTGGAAGTGCTGGTAGGGGCGGCCGTTGACGGGACATGGGTTGTGGTAGCACAATCTGACCCCTGGAGGATCGCCGTTGTTGATCAGCAATCCTCCCGAGGCGAAAGTTTTCTTTAATGGCTCGTTTAATATTTTGCAGCTCCCTCTCGTACGTTTCATGGTCATGCATCCAGTCAGGCGGGCTGAGATCGTACCCATAGCAGGGAATGTGTCTGTTGGTACATTCTCGACAGCGCGGGAGTGACTCGTCACACCTTTTGTGTCGCATTCGACAAGTCCAGCAGCCGTGGCGACGTCTTGCAGGTTGGTGAGACATGGCGGGGACTATGAAAGGTGAGGAATGGGATGTGGTGTGGTGGAGAATGACAGGATGCTTGTGAATCCGGCCTCCCCACAATGCGCTAAAACCATCCTGGTTATGCTATCCGTAGGTTTTTCCGATTCGATAGATTAAACGGGTCGAATTAATCAGACCTACTAACTATTTGGAAGACTACTGGACAAGAAAGCTGGAGAAAGGGCCGTAGAATCCGTCTCAACAACCTGCCCACCTTTCAAGACGAGCCGTCCCCCCTCCTTTTCGTTGTACGCGGCTGTATTATTTCAGCTGCAAGTGCATCATTTCTCGTCTCTAATGACGAGGTCATCGTCTCTACCAGGCAACCCATTGGTTAAAGGTTTGTTCATTGCCGCGAGTATGTTTCAGGATGGCATCTAATTGTCAACTTCATCTGGATTGTGTTCCGCTCAGGAGGTTTGGAGATTGAACAAAAAATTTAGACTAGCTAACAAGATCTTCCTTCCCGCGGCCTTGACTAAGAGGGGCAGGGCAAGTGAGTCCGACAAAGGCGCCTTACTCACGCAACTCAAGCACGCTCCCGCGGGTAATCCTTCACTCCACAGTTCGGGCAATTATTATTGATCACCTCCTGCTGCGTCCCACAGCCAATGCAATAGTTGCTGGTGTCCACCGGAGCATGGAAAACGGAGGCAGCCACTTCAGAGGCCAACGTTAATAATTGTGATCCCAGTATAGCCTGAACTACTTACTCTTTGAGGTGAAAGAGCAGATTTTCTTGTAAAGTGGTTAGGAGCCGAGGTACAGTAGGTAAAGCGTCGAGAGAGATCAGAAAGATCGCTTAAAGATGATACTAAGATGAGAAAGAAGGGAGAGGGTAGAACACGGGCCCTGCTCCCTTTTTATGCCTGACCTTGCAATATTCCTATATATCGGCATACCTAGAAAGACTTGGGAAAGAGCATAGCACGAAGCATCACGAAAGATAACGATGAATTCAAAGAGGGGCTGCACTTTACTATACACCATCAGCTAAATGAGACGTGTCCTCTTTGCATTTTTCGATAGGCCTTCGTTTTCCAACTGGCCACTTTCTGGAGCCTCATGGATGGCATACAGCCAAATGCACTTGGCATCTCACACCGGCTGCCCTACCCATTACTTGTGGCTTGATCCCCGAGCCTCGAGGGCATTTTCCAGTTACGAGGTCCCCACCCCCTCGACCTCGGTTCAGACGCATCATGTCGTCCTCCTGGCTAATACCACCCCCAATGAGCCATTCAATCAGCTCACTTAGAGACATAACTCTAACACCAGCCTGGGGCGTGAGTGCATCCATAGCCATTGCCTGTCACTCCAGTGTCACCTTCCTCCGCTTTCGTCTACTATGCAACCAACACAAGGCGAAAAGCAGCACCATAATGATAGGCAATCCAACCATCAAAACCCACCCGGCAGAGGTGCCGATATTCCTTTGACCGTTGTCGGGGTTCTTAGGCAGAGGCTCGCCGTCGGGACCAGGGTCATAAGGCTTCCACGATAGCACGACCTCGCTACTAGTTAGCGAGGGCGGCATCGGGTTGAGATCAGGCTCATTAGATAAGGCCTAGGTTATAGCCTAGCCCTAGTTAATTATAAGGATTCTATTCAGAGCGCTCTTACTATTATCCTGGTCTAAGCTAAACGTTACCGCTATTATTATTATTTATTATCCCCTAACTACATTATTTTAATACTAACCTATTGTCTATATTAGTTAGGGACTAATATACTAGTAAGCTAGTATTGCCCTTCGAAGGAGCTGAAGGTATAGCCGCTAGAGTTAAGATTGCTAGCTAGTATCTCTGTAGTTTGCTGTTCGAGGAGCGTAGATGTTTTCACCTCCAGCTGGGCCCAGACTGCCCTCAGTCTGGAGCAATAGTGGACGTAGGTAGAGCAGAACCAGGCCTCCGCCAAGTCTTACTCTCGCATCCCAGCCGCAGTTCTCGTCGACTTCGTCTCTTGTGGCTGCTCCTTCAAGGGCATGCTGCATCACAATTACAAAGAACACTATTGCTTTTACACATCCTTGATATTAGCTACCTGATATCAACATAATTGCCTTGCAATAGCCTTTCCTGCTGCATCGCAGGATGTATCAATCGCAGGAATGACTAAGACTAGATGTATCCTAAAAGGCAAAATAGCCTCTTAGGGGGTATAAGACTGCCTACCTGCTCCGTCGCCACGGGGTATTTCCCTTCCACCTCGATAAACTACCTCTCTAAGTTATAATGCCGTCTTCTCCTCTCGTTAGAATCTTCCTTGGCGACCCTAAGCCTGAGTAACTAGACCTGGTCCGAGAATATACCCACGGTTATATTATCTACCACGAGTATCTTACGGACCACGATAAGATGTTTATATATAACCCCAGGGCTCGACGAGCCCTAAGAAACGTCACTAACGCCCCTATGGAATACCAACGCCTGGATTGGAAAGCTCCGGGCTTCGCAAATTTAGCTCTCTTCGCATACGAGGCATTCCTCAGCGCGTCATGCAACCTCAACCCCAGCCCCTCTCAAGCGTTAATATAGTTAGCTCGTGACCAACTAGAGCAATGCAGGAGGCTAGTTAAGAAGCTAAAGAAGGAGGAGGACCCGAAGATCGTCAAGAAGCTCGTCAAGAAGCATAAGGAAGATATGAGCTGGATACCAGAGGTATTGAAGCTGCTGAAGGCCATACGGGAAGGCAATGGCCGTGGATGAAGGGGGGAAACTGGCTGTGGTGACCGTTATCGGAAGGGGGGAAAAGGGACAATAAGGTGCTTGGGTTAGTTGGCTGTGGGAGTGAGTCAACCTGTCGGTGGAAGGAAGGTTTCGGCGTGTTATGCAG